>JACMIG010004156.1:0-10774 GCA_014805385.1 Levipalatum texanum
ATACTTCGGTTGGAATATACGATCAATTAGCACACCAAATTTCAGGCATAGATACCTTTTCTCCTGAAAGATACAAACGGAACTGTCTGCTAACGAGCACAAGTCTTTTAGAAGTTCTGTGGTGCTGCACAATAGCGGATTCATCGTGCGTTTTGATGATACAATAACTTCAATATGAAACGCCCTAATGTGAGCCACTTTCTGTGACGGGGATTGAAACGGTAGAGGAGGGGGCACAGAAATTTATGTACTATTCAGCCGGGTCCATGCTTTTCATATTAGCCTCTGCGACTTGCGCCTTTTAGAGACTGTTCTCTCGTGTACCTTCGAAGTGGAAAGAGTTGCCAAGTTCCAGAGGCAGGGGCCGAAACAACTGGTCAACTCCCTTCTTCCCCCCGCGCATTGCAAATTTAGATTAGTGCGCTTCTATACTTACTTCATATTTATTTATTATCTCTTTTAAATTTCTTTTCATAATTTGCTTCAGGATGCAAGAACTGCGACCCTACTCAGTTGGGGCAGAAGGCCTGACATGCGTGCAGCTGGAGGTTACGGACTGCATGGGCCTGAAGCTCGTGGACGGACACACTATTTTCGTAAGGACTCCACGAAACTCACACCTCTCCATTAATTATGTGCATGCAGGTTTACAATTCCACGACTTCAACCGAAATGATCTCCGGACATGGTGCCTGGTGTACGCCTTTGGCAAAGTGGCAAAATGCCTTCATCGATAACCCGACTCAATTACGATGCCCATGTAGGTGATCACCCTCACTTCTATGTAATCGCACCCATATTGCGGAACCTTTGCAATTCCCTTTCCGCGAGCGAAATTTCAGCCTCCCCAAACCTGAGCGCAGATACGGAATCTATGGCTGATTTCTTCCACATTTCGGTTGAGATACAGGGGATCATGTAGCGTGTAAACTTGCAGCCATATATTCCTTTTCGACTCGAAGATACAAAAGAGAGCTGTCTGCTAAAGGATATAAGTTCGGAATTGCAATTGGGTTGGGATGCGACTCAATATTATCTATGCTCAAGAAAAACGAGCGAATCGCCATGGCTAATCGGATCCTTCCAGGACGAGGGCAGAACGAGCACGAGACTACCAAAAACAACTGGTCCGAGAGCGAGCAATCCCATTCTCTTTGTCCCCTTCTATCCGTGTCTCCTTCGAGTCTCCCCTCTCCGCGTTCGTTCGCCACTCACCGTTTCCTGTTTGCCTCCCCGTGATAAAGTTCTATAATGTCGCCCTCCGTGCCTCAAACACAAAGGGGAAAAACGGTAAGTTCATCTCACTCCTCTTCATCGATTCTCTTCCCTCGCCCTACAGTCCAATTTTCGACGGGAAGGGCTAACTACCTCGCCAAGAATCTCCGCAGGCCATTGGTAACCGATAAATTCAGATCGCTTTGTGCGCATGTGACAGTGCAGCGTCGCACCCAACCATGTTTCATTTATGTCGTTTTGTGCTCAAGCTCTGTGTTGTTCGGTGAAGAATATGGATAAACCCATCGACATTGCTGCCCAGAAGGATTCATACGCGAGGAAAACATGTTGTGGAATTCAAGCAGATGATAATTGTGCGGGGTATCCGGACCAAGTTATGAAAAACCCAAATATGAGGCACGAAACCCTCTGAAAGAAGAGGGGTTTGTTCAGCACTTAATTTATCTACTATCATCTGCGGTTCGAGTCATCGACCTGAAGACCTCGATGCTTTCCGAATTGTGGAGAGGAGTGGTCGAGGTCAAGGGAGATGGACACTTGGACGACATCGGAATTACCCATGAGGAAACCAAGGTGAGGAGTGCGAGAATTTATTTGAGTTATTTTTATCCCTTTCACCCTTCCTATTATCGGAGAATATCCTACACCGATAATGATGGCCGGAAGAAACATAATCTATAATACATACACAATTCGCAATCGTGACCATCCATTTCATTTTTCCGTTTTATTCCCTTCATCTCTCCTCCCGTGGAGAAGAGGACCGAGAATCGTATGCATCGCCCACACCCCCTAGATGGAATGGAATCCCCTCTGTGAAATCCCTAGCGAACAGGAGACTAAGGACACTGCCCTTTGGTCTCGACTTCACCCTGAGCTCGAAGCTCTTTGCAGACTTCACGCTCGTGAAGCGCGTCAAGAATATTACGCGCAGCTACGAGTGCGCGTCCCCGACGAGAGTGCTGGTTTTTTTATTATTTCATTTAAATTTTCAGACTATTTCGATTCGCGTAAACTGGTTGAAATTAAATCAGAGCTGTTCAACAATCGAATGCTTTCCAGAGGAAATTCGAACTGCACGATTTTTTATGTGTTTCACGCTTAGTTTGATTTAGGGGTTATGTATGTCTTGGCAATGGTACAGGCAATCCGAGTGCTTCAAATAATCGGAAATAAAACAATACCTTGAACATATCATCGATAAGGAGGAGCTGATCTCTCCCTCGTCTTCCGCCCACAGCAAAGGAACTGCAGTCGGCAGCCAAGGAAGAGGTAACAACGACGAGTTCAATTACTACAGCGACGGTCCCCACGACAAGTAAGGCCCTCACAATCATAGAGAAGAACAGAATTGGATACTCGCTGAACTCTGAATCGGCATTTTACAACGTTGACATACTGCGATAAGGAAACGAAACGGCGACATATAGAACTTTCTATTTTTTCACAGTTGCGACAGGACTATTAAACTGGGAAAGAAGACAGATTCATTAGCAAACCGATGAAACGCAAGCCCAAAATTTTAAAAAAAGTAGCTATTTACAACCACGTCCCTCTTATCCATTACTCTGCCATCTTCCACACCTCGCCGACAACTTCATCCCTAATGGAGAAGAAGAGGGATAAGCCAATCGACATTGCCTCCGAGAAGGACGATAAACTTCTTTGCGATCTCCCGAACAATCCTGAGACAAAAGATCATCCCATGGCCGAGAACGTGAGTGGGATCCGTTCTCTCTTGTGTTAAACGATGAAAACATGTCGTGGAATTCAAGCAGATGATGAAGGTGAAATTGAGGACGTGAATTTCTGTCTATGACACGAAAATTCAAGTTGGTCCTTCTTATCGCATTGTAGTAGGAAAAAAAGATGGAAGAGGAATTGGAAGACAGTCCCAAGCCGATTTTTTCTTGAGCACCTCGTCTGAGTAAATGTGAGTTTCATGATTTGCCCAATTGAGACGTACACAATATGCGTCGATGACTCTGGGAGTTCTTCTGTGAAAACAAAACACAATTTCTGATCGATGTTTCTGTTGCAGTGTCGCAGAGAATGAAGATTTCGGATCATCACAAGCTAATGACATTCACCAGTTCACAAACCTGTCCGAAACTACTCTCTCCCCTTCCTGCAGACCTCTTCCTGCAGTGTCTTCAACCTTCGCCCTCGTTTCCGTACCCCAGAGGACTCTCCCTCTTCTACAATGCTCTCTCCCTCCACGACGACTGCGTGGCCTGAGCCCCAGTGGGAGGAGTCCCCGACTGGGAGTGGAGGAGGATCGGGAATGATGGGAAGCGGATCGGGCATGGGAGGAGGGTCGGCATTTGGAATGGGAACTGGGCCCACGGATCAATGTGATATTGAATTAGTATCGATAGCATTAAAAATATGCTGCAATACTTTTGACCGATACTGTATGTCGTTATGGAAGGACGCAGACACTTGGGTTTTATATAGTAGTAGATTTTTCATTACCTTACCGTATCCTATTGTAGAAGAATAACCGACGCAGTCAATAATGGACGGAAGAAACATAATCTACAGACACAATTAGCTTTCGTGACCATCCATTCCACTATTCCGTTCTATTCCCTTTATCCCTCCTCCCGCGAAGAAGACGACCGAGAATCCCGTGGACACCGCTCTCCAGAATGATGAGAATCCCCCTCCACGACATGTCATGCGAACCGGAGGCTAAGGACATTTCCCTTTGGTCTCGACCTGACTCTGACCACGCCTCTCCTTGTAGATTACACGATCGAGAAGCGCATGAAGCAGAATTCGTCAGCTGCGAGTGCAAATGCGTCCCCGACGGTCTAGTCCACGAGTGGCTGCTGAAGAGGATGCAGCATTCTGAGAGTAAGGCTTACATTAATTTGAAATATTCACTTATGATTATCGCACCCACGATCAGTTCCTATTTTCACTCAAAACCCTCTTGCTTATCCAGCTGGTAGCAGTATACAATTCTGTCCTCGTGAACTACAGACCTGTCTCCAAATGCCCATAGAACCAAAGAATGTGTTTCACAAAGACTGCATATCAAAGGAGCATGTCACATTAGCATTTGAAGCATGCTCTTCGGTTGCAAAAATGAAGAAAAAAAGGAAGGACGACTTTCAGATAATCGAGTAGGAGCTATGTTTGTGGGTTTGTGAAACAGTCGATTCATGGTCGTGCATCGTTCGAAAAAGGATTTTCGTTCTTATAAACATGGAATGATTCTTTCAGTGTCCCCGCCTCCGTCCTCACTGCCGTCGTGAACAGTGTGAGGGACTGTGCCGCAGGTCCTCGCACCTCCCTCACAATCAGTGGTGAGAGTGTGCATTTGTTCGCCATGAATGAAATACGCCACTTTGGATGGAGCTTAAAGTTCGCGTTATGTTTCTCCACGCCCCGATCTTATTGGGTTTTTTGAGAAAATACTGATTCCTCGCGAATGGTTTGTCTATGCAACTCACCACAAATTTCAGCCACGACCCTCCCATCCACCAGTTCGCTCGCTTCTCCTCCTTTTCGCCGACATCTTCCTCCCCAGTTGAGAAGAGGACTTAGAATCACATCGACATTGCCGCCCGGAAGGACGAAAAACAACTTCGCGGCATCCCCAGCGAATGTGAGACAAAGGATCGGACCAAGGGCGGGAAGGAGGTGGGGCCGGTTCTATCTTGTGTTTCATATGCGATGAAAGTATGCTGTGGAATTCAAGCAGATGATTTTCGGGAGGAATTTATTAGAAAACCTACATCCAAATATGAGCAACGAAACTCCTCGAAACGAGGAGGGATCTGTTTCTTTCGGCACTTGATTCGACAATCATCTGCAATTCGAGTCGTCGACGCTCCCGGGGGCCTCGAGGATTTCCGAGTGAGAGGAGAACGGTTGGATCGGTCGAGGCCAGCGGCGCTTCCGACCGGGACGACTTCGGAATAACCCATGAAGAAACAAGGGGAGAGGGGTGCATACAAGGTGGGAAAGAGCGATGTTTCCCTGAATATTTCTATTTTGCAGAACATGCCTGTGAAGTGGAGGGCGCTGGTGGACAGGCTGCGCGAGAAAATCGACGAGCTCCGTACGCTCAAGGCCGCGATGAGTGAGGTGGAGGAGAAGCATGCGGAGCTGGAGAAACCGGCACGCGCCCCGATCCGGACTACAGTACCCACGCAAACTAAAAAAACGAGGAAGTGAGGGCTTGAATTTCAGAGATTAAAAAAACTATATGCGGATTAGGAGTAAAATGACAGTCCCAAGCCGTATTTGTTACCAGAAACTCGCCTGATTGTGAGTTTCGTGAATGGTGAATAGACACGTGAACACCTTGCGAAGATGAAAGTGACAAAGCACTTCCACAATACATCAAGATTCCAATCCAGTCTTTCTGATGCGGTGCCCAACAACCAGGTGTTTCCGACACACCAAAATATAAAACCTTACGAGGATTTTCGGTGTCCGAGCGGGAGTTCATTCTTCTAAACTAACTCCTTCCCCACTTGGAGATCACTTTCTGTAGCGGATTCAACTTGCTCTCGCTTCTGGACACCCAAGGATTTGCCTTGCACCAGAACATTCTGAAACTGAACTTCGTTCGATCCTGCACCTGCCCGATGTGATCAAGGAATAAGCCGAATAAATCAGCACGAAATTGAAATACTGCGATAATTTATTCCTTTATCCAATTCGCACCGATGTTCGATTGTTGATGTAAAGCGGATAGAATCAATAGTGGTTGGATGAAGCACAAGTCATGTCTGATGTCTACAAATACAAATGGTTCACACGTCCCTCCCATCCACCACTCAGTTCTATTCCTTTCCCCCTTCATTGCTCATGGAAAAGAAGCCCATCGACATCGCCGTCGAGAAGGAAGAGAAACTCCTTCCTGATCTTCCGAATATCCCCGAATCCAAGGCCCAAGGGCGAGAAGGAATTGTGTCTGATCACCATTTTGAATGTGTTTCGTACAGTAAGGAAGTATTCGGGATTCAATCAGATATTAATAGTATGGTCGCTAAGGGTTCGTAAAATATTTATTCCAAAGCCCACAAATGATGGGAAAAAGAACACCGAGCACTACAGATAAGTCACCTAGAGAAGGATTGACCACACGAAATTTTCACCAAACAAGCAGTTGAGGGGATTTGTCAGAATAGTGAATCCGAACCCAGCATGGGGCGGGGCTGCGCCTCCGCTGAAGACGCAGCGGGGGGGGGATGATCAACTCGCATCTGCACGAGAGCCCCAAATCGCATGCAACGTGAGTATCAAATGATCTAAAGTAACCTTCGCCAATCCGTACAGGATCTCTCCGTCCCAAGACGCGGCTCCCGTTTGGTACCACATGAAACTGCGAATATTTATGTATTTTTCGAAAACTTTCGTCGCAACTGTTGTAGAAAAATAACCGACACCGTCAATAATGGCTGGAAGAAACATAATCCACAAATACAATTCGCAATCGTGACCATCCATTCCACCATACAGCTTTTATTCCCTTCACCACTCCTCCCGTGGAGAAGGGGACCGAGAATCCCTCAGACATGGCCCCTCATAAGGACGAGAATCCCTCCGCGATCTCCGAAGTGATCCTGACAATGAGACAAAGGATCATCCCAAGGGCGAGAAGGAGGTGAGAACTGTTCTCCCTTGTGTTTCATACGCGAGGAAAGCATGTTGCTGAATTCAAGCAACTGATCATTATAGGATTTCGGTTTTAAAATAGGCTAAATCCAAATATGAGCCACGAAACTACTCCAAAAGATGAGGGGTTTGTTTCGTTCGGCACGTCATTTGTCTACAATCATCTGCACTTCGAATCGTCGACGCTCCCAGGTGCCTCGAGGATTCCCGAGATGTGGAGGAGAAGCAACTGTTGGATTGGTCGAGGTCAAGGGGACTGGACACCTGGACGTCATCGGAACAGCCCAAGAAGAAACGAAGGTGAGAGGTGTGTAGAGAGTGTGCTGAAAGAAAGCGGCATCTCTCTACGAAGTCAATATTACAGAATATGCCCAAGAAGTGAAGGTCGCTTGTGGACAAGCTTCGTGAGAATATGGACGAGATTTGGACTCTGAGGGAGTTGGAAGACGAGCATGGCGAACTGTTGTGGGAGTCCAGAAGCTGTTCCTTTTAGCGTTCCGAACCGTCTATTCTCTCTCCACTGATTTCCCGTTTCTCTAACCGCCACGCAGCTTAGCGACAATGAAGAGAGATTCACACTTGGTGTAAATTTTATAACAACCTCTGGACCACAATAGGGAAGCTGGACATCCGGATTACCCTGGAACATTTTACTGCCAGTTCGCACGAGCCAACAACAGTTTGATGGGGGATGGAGGAAGAGAGTCGGCATGGTGTTGCGATATTGTTGAAGAACTCGAGGCTCATAGAATAATTATTCAATTTCATCGGACTGATTGGATAGCAAAAGAGTGAAACACACACCGACTTCGAGCGTACAAACACAAATCGCAGACGCGATCCACCCATCCACAATAGTTTTAAAATTGATAAAGTCGTGGACATGATAGCCACATCATTGTATCCTTCGCCGAAGACAGATCCCGCCCAGACAATATCATCCACCATTCAGACTGTCAGAGGAGGAGCCAAACGGGAATGAAGAGAGATTTTTCGGTGACGGACATAAGAAGAGAATATTGTCTACTCAATTCCTTCCATAAATCAATACATAATCGGTGAAACACATATTCGTCAGACCCTGAAACAGTCAGAATCATGTTTATGAAATACTACTCTATTTTATACGGAAAATAAAATATAGTTCCTTCCTCCTTGCAGATCCTGGCCGTAATTCCCCGTGGAGGAGCGACGGCCACAGCTGCGAGGATTCCGCCACTGAAAGTTGACACATAATTGATCTTCTTGTTGGGATATAGAGCCAGCGATATTTGGGAAGGCGATATCTCGTTGTGTTTCGTGGGTTTGTGAAACAGTATGTTCATGGTCCAGACTCAATTAGAGATTCTTTTCCCCCCATAAAACATGGAATTCTTTCAGTGTCCCCAGCCACCCCTCCTCCCCCCGTCCTCCCTGCCGTCGTGAACAGTGTGAGGACTATGTCGCACGTCGTCGGCCCCGTCCTGTCCGGAGCACTCCGTTCGGGCGATGCCGAAACATTGGTATGTCACGCCATAGTTCATAGTTCTCGACTCCGTCAAAGATCATGGAACTACTCAAGAAAACGATAAACGGCGATGGTACCGCGGGTTGCTTGATTATGAATATATTTAGAGCCCAGCCGACAATGACAGATTAACCTTGTTGTATGTTCATGACGATAATTCGGAATGTGAAACGTATGTCCGTCATTTATTGTGGCAATTTCGAACGCGTCTATTACAGTGCTCTTGTCCGATTTCTCCTTTTATAACGTGGCTACTCTCGTCTTCTGGTTTACTAAAATGCCCAGCATAACAAGAAAGACATCTATACTGTATATAGACTATACAACTAAATATAATAGAACCTTCGGACGATGGAATTCAGTGCCAGTGGGTGTCGCTCTGATCCTGCTCCTTGCAGACTTCACCATCGTGAATCATCAAGCAGAATACGTGCAGCGGCGAGTTCAAGTGCGTCCCTGATGAAATCGCCGACAAGTGGTTGCAGAAGAAGATGCAAAGGGAGCGAAGTTTACATAAATTCGAAAGATTCATCCATGAATCACGTACCTATGTACAATCAGCTTCAACAGTGACTCGTGCTTATCCAGCTGGTATTTCTGTGCAAGTCTGTCCTAGCGAACTGCAGGTGAATCTCCAAATGTCCATAGAACCAAAATGTGTTTCATCAAGACTTCATATCAGGGAGCAAATCATGCAGACAATAAAACCGAGCTATCTTGTAGCAAAAAAGAACATAAAAAGAAATGACGACATACAGATCATAGAGTATGAGGACTTGATCTCTTTCTCGACGTCCGCCCTCGCGATGGCCCTGCAGCTGGCGGCCAAGGAAGAGAAAACAACGACGAATTCAACTACTTGCATCACAACCAGTAATGGGGTCAAACAGTCGTATGTTTAGACGACGGTTTAGCTTCTATAATATTGCTCGGCAACAAAAATGATGGTGACACATCGAGTGGAAATTATGTGACTTACTCATGATATTTTTTATAGTATCTGCATAAGCTGCATTAGTTTGAGAAAGAAGACAGATTCGTTAGCAGACAGGTGAAACGCAAGCTGAAGACAAAGTCGCTATTTCAGCCGTGATCCGCCCACCCATTACTCTGACATCTTTCTTCCTCCTCCGCCGTCTTCCTCCCCAATGAAGAAGAAGGCGGATAATCGCATTGACATTGCCGCCCAGAAGGATGCGAAACCCCTCCGGGCCGGCCGGAGACTAAGGTACGGCCCAAGCGAGAAAAGGAGGTGCAAGAGGTGGCATATCTTGTGTTTCACAGGTAATCAAAGCATGTTTTCGAATTCAAGCAAATGATGATCTCTTTGACAATAGGCTAGTTGTAAATCCAAATATGAGCAACGAAACCCCATGAAAGAGGAGGGGTTTGTTTCGTTCGGCACTTCATTTTTGTCTACCATCATCAGGAAATCCTTCGCGATCTTCCGAGTATCCCCGAATCCAAGGCCGAAAATGATTTCCGTCTGATAATAATTTTGAATACGTTTCATCTAGTTTGGAAGTATTCGGTATTCAATCAGATATTGATGTTGCTTGATATCGTCGCAAAAATATGAATCGTATTTCAAAGCCCACAAATGAAGTGAAAACGAACATCGTACTCTAGATCTCTCCCATCAAAAAGCAATTGAAAAGAGGGGATTTAGAAGCAAGCATGCAGTTGAGGTGGTTTGTCAGAAGAGCGAATCCGCCGACCCAGCATGGGGCGTGGCTGCGTCTCCGCAGGAGACGCAGGGAGAGAAAGATGAGCCTGCAGCCATACCTACATGATTCTTCAACTTATCACAAACTGAACTGTAACCCTCCCAGACCACCACAAGTCCTTCCCTCCAACTGAAGACAACTCGCATGTGCACGAGAGCCCTGATCAGCCGACAGTGTGAGTGTTATCTACCGTAAACTTCCCGAATCCCCGCATGATCTCTCCATCCCTAGAAGCCGCTCACGGCATCCGGTACCGCATGAAACTGAAGTATTGCGAAAATGCATATATTTTTCCACCGCGGCCACCTACATCATTGCAGAAGAATAAGCGACACCGTCAATAATGGAAGGAAGAAACATAATCTACAAACAAAATTCGCAATTGTGTCCATCCATTTCACTATTCCGTTTCATTCCCTTCACCACTCCTCCGGTGGTAATTTGGTGGGGGGGGGGGGGCGGGGGGGTGGGGGGGGGGTGGGGGGGGGGGGGTGTGGGGGGGGGGGGGGGGTGTGGGGGGGGGGGGGGGGGGGGGTGGGGGGGGGGGGGGGGGGGGGGGGGGGGGGGTGGGGGGGGGGGGGGGGGGGTGGGGGGGGGGGGGGGGGGGGGGGGGGGGGGGGGGGGGGGGGGGGGGGGGGGGGGGGGGGGGGGGGGGGGGGGGGGGGGG
>JACMIG010004157.1:0-10773 GCA_014805385.1 Levipalatum texanum
CACGGTTTATAAAAGCGTGCCCAAGCGAACTCGCTGTGTTCCAACTGTTCGCAGGTAGGAACCGCTAACGACAGTATGCGCGCGGAACGATTTACAAGTTTTGCGGTGCCAACCAATATCTGTCAGATTGATGAGAAACCTCGGGCCAACGAACATTTCCAACAATACGATAGCTCATTTAGGAAAACATTCTTTTTCAGGCGGCCCCATAATTACCAATGCAGCAGGGTGCCAATGTATTTTGCTACGCATCCTCACATCGCCGACGTCGCAATATGCGTGCAACTGCCCAACAGAACAGGTAAACGCTCACCCCCCAGGAGTTGGCAGGAAGCGCGGAATCTTGCAGAACTACCTGCAAACGCCCGCACTGCAGGTTGCTCCAAATCTCATCCTCGCCGATGCTCCCGTGCCACCCACAGTGGCTGCATCCACCCCTCCTCCGACTTCCCTTGCTCTCCCGGCCGCTTCTCCCCTAATTTACCAACCGATGGCAACTTCCTCAGTCACCGCGCCCGTCTCTGTCCCTACCCCGCCTGCGACCGCCCTTCCCGCCGTAACGTCGCCGGCGGCCTTCACTCCTCCGGCAGCTTCTCCTCCCATCTTTGTTCCCCTGGTTAATACTTCCCCTCCCACCGTTGCCCCTCCTCCTTCCCTCGCCCTTCCACCAGCAGCCTTTACTTCCCCGGCCGTTTCCCCTCCGATATACGTCCCCCTTCCGTCGACTGACTCTTCTACTGCTGCTCCAACCCTCGCCCTCCCTTCCAATCCCACGACGGTCGCTCCTCCTCCAGTGCAATTGGATCAGGTGCCAAACATACACAAAACAAAGATCGTTGTTTGCAGCCCTCCAACCCGTACTCCTATCCTGACACCGCCATCGCTAACGGAACATCCCCTGGTTGCTTCTGCCTCGATTCCGGAGCACCTAACTTGGTGAGTGCATTACCAATGCCCAACAGTCTTCCATGCACAGTCGATTCGACGAAATCACGAAATTTGGCAGATGAATTGGGGGAAATTTATGATAATCCCAACGGTGGAGGGGGCAGATCAGAGGCCAATATAGCATGGATATTCAGACGTGATTGTATTATGATGGTCAAAATGAAGCTTCGATTTGTCTTGTTTTTCGACCCCGATCAATATAATCTATGTAGCTTCGTTTACAAAGCATCTCCTCTTACCTAGACAATACAGTGGTATTACAAGATTGACAATTCCAAGTTTCACGTTTTGTAGACTATCTATCACATTGCATCCGCAGCGTTCGTTTTACAGGGCTGCGGCTGTGCGTGTGACTGTCTCTCGCTCACTGTGAAAGTACCCTCTGGAGTCTGTGTCTGCCCCCAGACTACTGCTGGAGCCGTCCTCGCCAAACGAAGAGCATGAGAATAGTACAGTCCTTCTTACTTCCATGGCCAACTAGGCTTAACGACAGGAATGGCCAAATTATCACCAATGACGTATTATTTTAACTCCATTCAGCGCGTTATAATTTGAAAAGGAATTACAAAAAAACTTTGGCCGAATGAGCGGCTGGTGGATATATTCTGGGAACTAAAGCTTTTAGTTCCATGGCCCGCGTTTGTATGCTACTGGATTATTTTAAAAAAATACTGCTCAATTTAGTAGTCAGTGAAAATGTACACTTCAGAGCATCTCGGAAATACAGTATTCGTTTTCTGTAAACAGTGATGATCTGATTATTTATTGATATATTTATCGTTATTATGTCATTTACTTTATGCTCGGAGACAGCCGCTGATATTCTCCAGGTAGTGCGAGCGCCTCGTATAAGTCCTTCGAAGGTAATAAAGGGATTTATCAAGTGGTTCACATGTATGGATAAAGGGGTTCATCAGAAACATGCATATGCCGCGAATCCGCGGGTTGGCAAAGTTCATTCTGCGGTTAACCTATACATAACGAAATCAATAAGGTTTCTAAACTCTTTTATTTCACAACAAGTAGATCATCTTCCGGATTCACGGAGGTAATTATAGCGAAAGTTGTTAAGCTCGCACTCGGCACATCCCTCCTTCATTGGTTATTGACGAGCACCCCCATTTCTTTGTTTATGGTCTTAGAGTCTATGCCTTCTGGACAATCGAGTTAATGTCAATATCGACACAGCGAATGTCGTGCTCAGTAGCAAACAAATGGAGAGTCGGCTCCATCCATCCTCCAAAGGACTCGAATCCTTACATGTCCTAAATTCACTCTTTTTCCCTTTTCCACAAGGCCTATTCACTGCTCTTCCATTCCGTTCGATCCAAAAGAGAGGAAGGTCGGCCAGTCCCGTCCACCTCTCCCCCACGGTGCCATGCCACTCCTTCCGAGACGTTCGCACTCCGACCTGCAGTCATCCGTTTCTCTCTCCACCCTCTCCACTCACCGCCATTTTCATCCTCTTCGCATGGCTGACCATATCGGAGAGGAATTGTCCATTGGCCGTCGTATTTTTGCCGTAGTATTCGCTGTGACATATTGGTCATTCGAAGGAATGGCAATGACAGACCTTTGAATCCCGATCCACAGCGTTCCGATTTCGACGAATTCGACGCGTAGTTTGTTGATGATCGCTTCCATCTGGTTTGATCCATGGGAGCAGCCATCCATGCACGGTATCATGTAACCGTTCACCATTTCCTTTTTGTATCCTAGATACACATAAATTCCTAGATACACATACATCATGCCTCCATGGCCAAACTACATCCGTTGCCACCCCCGAACCCCTCCACATTCCACATCCACCTTCACCATACGATCTCCCCTTCCTCTCTCTTTCCCAACACAACACTCCTGGCATATCCTCCTCTCAACAAGCCTGCGGCATTAGCGATTCGGATATTTATTATGCCGTACATATCGTAGCCCTTCGTGTTCCACACTTGGTAGACAGCGAAAGAAGAACGGTTGAGGGTTTGAAGGCAGGCAAGGTCATCGAGGAGAACTATCTTAATAGAATGAATTGATGTTGTCCACATATGATGAAGGATACGTTAGTGGTGTCGAATCCGATGAGACCGCCAGCAGTGACGACGGCGATGGAGAAGGAGAAGGAGAGGAGGGACAGGAGGGAATGGGACATGGCAGTGAGTGGCCGATGCTGAGCACTTCATCACATTTATATTCTCCGTACACTCGCTTATCGTGACACGAGTCCAGGACAATTCATTCTGAAATCATACTTCCCCACGTATGTTTTAGATGTTTCTTATATGGTTGATCTTGTCGGAGGCGTTGCACAGAATCGAGCAAAGTATTCGTCCACTTGTTAGTCTCTTCATTTCTCGGCGCAGAAAGGTACAAAAACGCCTCCCTAACATCTCATTCCTACTGACGATTAAAATATGAGCCCGTTCGTGTAAGAATCACCAAAAAGAAGATTCCGCATATTTACACGGTCCTGGATGTGGCGAGAATTATGAAAATGTTTTTGACGTGTTCTGACAAGTTTGAACGTGTCAAAACACGTCAGAACATGTTTTTACTGCCCAAACCTAAAAGCTCAAACCACTTCCGCCGGGGCGTTAGGGGTGGGGTGGGGGGGGCGAAGCCCGGATAAAAAGTGGACTGAAGCTTATTTTGATCAACGCCACTTGGATACCTGCTAAATGTCGGGTAGAACAAGAGACAGCAATCCGCGGAAGGGATAATATTTGCAAGTGGACTTTGCTTACCTTTGCATTCGGCAGATAGAGATCACGATCAAATTTAAAGATTAAAATCAGCTCCCCATGAACAAAATGTCAGTTTGGGTAGCATTTATAGTAACAAGGCGCAATCCATATTATTTTGGTCAACATCCTCTGAATCCCTTGCTGGCTGAATAATATCTAGGGTACAAAAAGGTACGTCGATTGCAACTACGGACGTTTGTGCAAACAAGACTCATTAAATATTAGCTCCTCAAAAACATCTTTCGTCAGAAGGCATGACCAGGATCTTGAGCTCTCGAAGCATAACATGGAGCTCTATTGATAATAATTGTCTCATCAACTCATATCCTGAAGAGCATGGAGCGACAACGGCACCAAAGCTTTGCTCATCAACCTCTTCACCGTTCGTTGTGTCTTTATATCTGCATTTTGTGGAATCTGATCACGAAAGTACACTTTCAATGCATGAATAACAATTATACATATGAATAACAATTATACACGTTCAAGCATTCTGGCTCACAAGATCCATTCCCATAAACTCATCGCTTATGTTTCTGAACAAGATTTGCATCGAGATCGCCTGCGTGATACGGTGTGTAAGTTGCTGAAATTGGTTTAGATTGAATTCATTTTGTTTTGAAATCTCACCTGGAGTTTGATAACCTGGAAGACAATCGCTGCTATTCGACTTGGAGCCTCGCCCATTCTCGCTTCCATGTAACGAACGCTCATTTCGTGTAGGATCCTTTCTCGGGCGCTTGCGGCAATGGCCAGAAATTCCGCTGAACTTTCGCCCGCTATAATAGAATGTAATGTTGCGCGTTTTGTAGATTGTTAATGAATATGCGAAAAACGAAGAAGAAGAATGGGGCCAAATCATCGCCCATCGCATTCTTGTTGTTGTAAGCCAAAACCTCGCAGCAGAAGGTGTGACGAAAAACTTTTCCGATTTCCCCGACTGACCAACCGATATTCCACAATGCGAGTCCAATAACGGCGTAGAATTCTTCGTCCTCGATACCGGCAATATCCATTCGGCATGTCATGAGTTCCGGCTGAATGACGGCTCGATACACTTGGCGGAATGCCGCCTGATTCACCTGTAAATAAAAAAATGTGTATCAATACACAACTCAGAAAAAGGAAAAAGCGAGTTCGCGTTCTAACCCCGATCGGAGCATCTCTCAGGAAATAATCCAAATGCTCCATGTTGATGAATGACGTCAGGCCTCCGAAGGTCATTCCAAAACTGCCAGGAAAGATTACATTGGCGCGGTGGGCGCATTCAAAGAAAAACAAGCGGTAAATGAAACTTTGTATTAGTCGCCACTGAATATCAAGTGATGCTTTGTCTATATTTTAATAGACCCTTTCATTCCTGGAGATGGCGCCGAGTTCGGGAAATGCCGCTCTCAAGAAATCGGTCATGACATTGATCATAATGCGGCAGTGGCAATTTAGAGAATTGTAAGTCGTCGGAACTAATGACTTAAAGATTTTATTATATATATAATGAAAATAAATATGAACCTCTCCCATCACATTGACATATGGTTGTCCTTGAACAGCAACTGCCGCTTCGGCCGTCCTGCGGACTTGGCAGAACAGCCTGAACATTGGCTAATGTTTTCTAATATAAACATATACTCTCTGCTGATTATGATCTATTTCCTTTTATACTGCACGTAGATGGATGATGAGAATATAGAAATTCTCACTGATAACTCCTTCGGAAGGAGAAGATAGTGGGAAATGCATCCATACCGTTTTAGTCCGGAACGAAAACTAAATCAGATAGAAGACAAGAGAAGGTCTCCTGCTGGCCGTTTCTTCGTCTGGGATGACAAGGATATGGTATGCGAAAACCAATTCCCAGAAACCGAACGGATTAGCTAACCTTTATTTTCGAGCTCACTTCAAGCTCAGTCTAGGGATCAACAAATGCGCTGTCATTGGGGGGCGTCGTATAGACGCGAACCCCAAGCGGATCAAAAACACTTCACATCCTAAGTCTGCATACTTAATTATCTGCTCCGACAATAATTGTAAGTGCGCTTTACAGCTCAACATTGTCGGGAAACAATAAGTACAGCTGTGGTTCTCGATTTTATAAGGACAATCAATATTTCCAATAAATCTTTCCGGAACATTAGCTTACAAGGGAATAGAGCGGACCGTTCTAAAGCAATCCGGGCATGCGATACTTTATTGGGAATGGGATGCCGAGTAGATCACGGTGTGATGAATCTTAGGTGCGAGCAATGGGGTGCTGAGATATTCTGCTACGACATATAACAAAATGGGAATATTGTCGTTCTCTCAAACAGTTCCTTGGCTGGACAATGAACTTCCCGAAACAATGTAGGTGTGTTTTCAATTTCAATGTTAAAACTAATGATTTTTTATTATTTTGTCTTGCATACCGTCGTTTATGATGCACTCTAACGGTGATGTGTAATGGTATTATTCAACGATAAGCCAGTAATGATATGAAAAATAATGATAACAAGAACAATATCGTCATGATCTTCAAGGAATATGCGATAAAGAAATCCTACTTGATCGGCCCTATATGAAGAGTCGTGTCAAGTCACCAAGTGCACTCCAAAATACTTGCCATCTCCGAAAGTGCAGGGTACTTGTCAAAGCATCCTAATGCTCGTATCATCCCGTACTCGCGGTCTCGCCATGTATTTTGCTGTGTGTTCCAATTTATACAATGACAGAAAATGTAATCACTAACCTTGAGTAAACTGATGATGTGAAAACATTTGCCTATCCTAGGCGCGTATTCAGTCAGTTTTTCTCAGTTCTGGAAATGAACAGTTAATTTTGTTCAGCCTCCCTCGACAGCTCATTACCCAAATACAAAAGTGGATTTGGTATTACACATGCATATTACTCGGAGCGGAAAATTTCTGACATTTCATTTCAGTAATAACTCTGGGACCAGGTCGTCTGGTATAGCCTCGTTTAGGTAGTAGGCAGGGTATACTAGGGCCCACCAAAACAATATTGAGTATTACCCCTCAGGATCCCACGAATTCAGAGCGAGAATGCCGAACTCGTTCGTTTCGAACATCCCAATCATTCATGTTAAAATAGATAAAAAGTATCCGTTCAACCTAATATGTATGAAGCGTGCCTAAATTTGAAAACAAACCAACTTTTCCATACCTGTAGTAGTAGTGCAAATCTTTTAGGATCATTGCGTGGTTTTTACGACATGTCTCCAAGACTGAATCCGGACATCCGAGGCTGACATCTGAAAGAAAGTTTTCACACTAGCGGTGCTAAATGAATCAAACCTGGAGTCCACATTAAAAGAGCGGAGAAAGCGGCAAATTCTGTTTCATCCAGTGCAATTTGTTTCATTGACTGGCTCAAGTGCCGAATCCAGTGCTCGTTCATGGAGCAGGCTTAAATTAAATTTATATCGTCGTTCGTCCGCCTAAAATGGCTCACTTGTGGGCAGAATATTATGAATCCGTTGCAGGCAGCAGATACCCGAATCAAATTTCGTTCCTATAAGATTTGTGTAGAATTTTCTCTTCTATGCGGCTCCATCAATTCGGAGACAATCAGAGATCAAATGAAACTGATAATGGTTCTGGCACACTGCAGACTCCGTAAACTGCATCAAAACTGCACCACCACAATATATCAGGTTCGAAGTAAGTTTCCGGACATGGCGCATTAAAAACATTCTTTGATTTCTCCAATGAGATCATGTGATGCCACTGGAAATATGCGCCGATGGTACGGGAGGGTTTCTGCTTTCTTTCTGCTGATTGACTACGTCGTGGATTTTATTTGTTTTCGCTTCAGCTTAAATCTGGCTGTTCCACGGACAATCGGATAGTCCAATAATCTAGGATGCATAATTAACTAGGATGGGGGAGTTTTCTCGTTCTGAAAGAGCCGTTCTGGATGTCTTTATTCCACGCTTCTTGAGGTACACAGCCTTGACCATGTTTGCTTTGTTTAGACATTAGCAGAGATGATTGTCCTATCGGATAAGAGAAGCCTCAAAATAGGGGTTTGTGGGCATTCGAAATATTGCCGCTGTGATGCCCCCTTGTGTGGCGGCTTTCTGAGGAGGATATCGCGCTTTGGTATTGTGCCGTGTCACATGAATTCTAATTTCCCTTTCCGCTAACGAAAATTCCGCCACCCATATCACTGCTCTAACAAGGAATCTATGGATGATTTTTTAGATTCCTCGGCAGGAGTCCATGGGCATGCAAAATTTCAGCCTTTGATTCCATTTCTCCTCAAAGATACACACAGAACTGTCTGCTAACGGGCACAAGTCTTTCAGATTTCCTGTGGTGCGGCACAATGCGGCACAATAATAAGTTGATCCGGACTGCAATAGTGGGACATGCAGAAGCATTTTCTGTTTACGCAATTGTCTGGGACATCCCGATATTTTTCCAGGGTCTTCGGGCAAGAAAGAAAAGAACCACATGACATTCCAAATTTGGAGGTATCCGAAAACGTTGCTGTTAGGAATTTTCGCACCCGCAACTTGAGGGTCAATGCAAGGAGCAAACCATTACGCCGGAAAGAACTTGCCTCTCTATCAAGATACAAGAAAAAAGATGTCCACAAACACTTACTAATGTTACAGTGTTTAGCTCTGGATATCTAAAGAAAAGTCATTCAAGTGAGGGTGCATATATCTTGCACGGTCTCGGATCGACATTTTTGGCTCATTGACAGCATCTCTTAATTTTTGAAAAGGTTAAGAAGTGAGAGGACTCCCAAATACTTTATAACCACATTATGCAGATTTACGCTTCATCTAACAGTGATTGTTTTAATAGTTGTCGGGATTGCAGATACACGGATATGGCAGATTTCCGAAACTAGCAATTGGTTCATGGCAAGATACATATGACGGCTCCATCAGCGAATCAGAGCAAGCGTGCCCTTGACCGATGCGCGTTCTTTGCGGGAGTGAGGGGGTAGGAAGAGGTCCTTCTCTGCTTATTTTCGAGTCCAATCGATTTGGATGGAAATCAGATCTTATCAGTATTCTAGATATGTATTGGGCTGTTGCGGAGTAATATCGGCGAACCAAGCTCGTCTTCACCTAGCCACGAAATGATCTCCAGCTGTCAGACGACGAGATAACTCTATTTTCAATGGAAACAGATCGGACTGAACGCGAAGTTGCAGTCGTTTGATTCGCCGATAATACCACCCGCTCGGGCCTGTTCGATAGAAAAGCCGATGAGTGTATGATGGATGATAGACCTTACCACAGCAGAAGAAGTCGATTTCAGCTTGAAATGAGGAGGCAATAGGTACAGGAAGAGTATAAACAGGCACATTAAGGTCGAAGAGATCCCCGACAAATGGCTTGTTGTATTGATAAGGCGATTTTGATTGATTAATTTAAACGTGTATATTTTAGTTCCGGTTGCAACCATGTCGTGTCCAATATCTGAGCTCCAGTAAGGATGTAATATCTATGTAGATTGGCCCTGGAACAATTTCAGATCTAAATTTTTGGCTGGAGCTGACAACATGATATGTGAGACGAAATTATTACGAGAAAATTTTTCTCTCCATTGCAACGAGACTTCTCTCGTCGTCTGGCAGGATAGAGATGATAGGGAGTTACGCTCCATGATACGAACTTTAGACGAGTTTGGATCGCCGAAAATAGTCCCTTTTCTCTTTTGACTGTCAGATGAGTCATGCAAAGCCGAATATCCGGCCTTGTACACCCATCTGGCCGATCCATTCCAGGACGAAGCAATATTAGCGGGAGGACCATTCTTTCAATGGCAAGAACAATTGTGTTCAGATTGCCTCAGGTTTGCATCTACTTCAAGCCAACGACCATCGCCGTGCACGCTTGCGACATCGTCAAATCGAGGGCCTTTTTTCTCTTTCTAATGACAAGAACATGATCAAAGAACGACACATCGGAACGTTCGCTAACCGCAAATAAGTGCGGAACGATTTTTTGGCAATGTTGTGCGCCCCGATATAGTCTGCCTGCACGCTCTCACGAAACGACTAGCCTCGAGGAACAAGGAATGCGAGAGTTGAGGCATTTCGAATTTGATCAAACAAAATATTATAGAGAACTCCCTTGTGGGCTCGCTTTTTCGTTTTCTCCACTTTTTGCATTCGTATTTACAGCCCATCTATACAGTGAACGCCAATGCTTGCTCGGAATGGGCCTCGACCCGACCTCTTAAAGGGAACTCAACTACAACGGTGTTGGAAAATTTTTCAATCTTTCTCTGCATACAGCCTGATTGGTCTACCGGATGCCCGCGGTAAGCTAAAACAATCAGAAGCAGAAATGCAGACATCAATGATCAGACATCATCTTATTCCTCCATCTTTCTCTCCTTTCATGGACTCTTCCATGGTCGCCATCACCGAAATTTAGAAACCAGGTCTTCTTCCTGACTCTTCTCTACTGTCTTCCAGCGGCGTCTATAGGATCAGTCGAACACGATAAACGAAGACGTTATACACAGACGCAGTTAGTGCGAATAACTAAATATCAGGTTGGCCAGAAAGCTTCCCAGAATGGCGAATGATCGGAAACTTTCTGGTCAACCCAATTTACAAGTGATAAATGGTAGCCATCGAGCACAGCTAATCTGACGCAAAATCTTCTGTATCCATTTCTTCCCGCATTTGTCAACTTCATTTCGATGATCAGATTGCCGTTATTTCCAACATGCTGAAGCTGCATAATGCTAGATGTTGTAATTGACCCTGCAAAACCTGAGAGTCCAGGATGGACTTATTTGTCCTACGTTTTTCTATTGAAAGGCAATTTTGCTCAATCTGCTTTGAATTTCCTAAAACCCGTGCCAATCTGTATTCTCCAGTGCTGCAAGCCCATCTCTTGACAAGCAGAGCTGTCTAAATACACGGAGATGCGGGACAGATATCCAACATGACGTTGTAAGTGGATGGATGGCTTGTATCTCTCTCTCACTTCTGGTCAGGCGGATGCACTGGGAATACACGTGGGAGAGTGCAACTATTGTTTACTCGCCACTCCTCGCGCCTTCTGCAAAACAGGAGAGGGAGAGGGAAAGAGCAAGATGTAACGACACACCCC
>JACMIG010004159.1:0-10770 GCA_014805385.1 Levipalatum texanum
ACGATCCCATTGACGACGATCGATGCGCTGATCGACAGAATGAGCAGGCGGTGTCATTCGGTGATTGGCGCTAAGGGCTTCACGACGAAGCTATGACATGCCACGATCAAGAAAAATACTTTGCAGCTTAAACGCATGTTGCTGACTGCGGTTATGGCAGTGGAAATGTATTTTTGATTTTTCATCGATTTCACGATTTTGATAAGAATATTTTTAAAAATTGATCAGCTTTTGGTATGACCAATTGCGGAATATTTTCTGGTTTTATATAGTGCCAGTAATATACAGTAAAAATTTTACCCCAAAATATTGGATTAGAAAGAAGTTACGCCTCGAAAACCAAAAGTTCATATGTTTTTTGCCGGTACTGGTTTATTTAATTACACTGTCTCAATAGATGCTGGTCAGAAGAAGCCAACGCCGTATCGCTTTATACACGTTTGCTCTAAATGAACACAGCTTTTGGAGAAACTGAATAAATTCATTTTGTTACTTTTAGACCGCGCTGCCCTCAAACTTCCGATTGGAATGATCTGTCCATCTTTGAGCAGTCGGAAGACTGCCTTTTCCTCAACGTCTACAGCCCTGATGTAACTTTCTAATAATAATGTAGCCAAATGTCCGCCGGTTATCTCGCTAAACATGAATATGCAATAAGAATTCATAGCAAATCTTGCAGGTTTCTCATAAAGGAAGATACCCAGTAATGTTCTACATACCCGGTGGAGGTTTCAAGACGGGAGGTGCAAATTTGTACGAGTACAAGGTTCGGGAATCGAATGCTTGGTAACGTGCCAAAAATCCAGGGATCCATAAGGAATCTCGTCTCACGCGGCGTTGTCGTGGTCGTGATTCAGTATCGTCTTGGCGTGTTGGGTAAGTTCTTGGCACTGTGCCAAACCTCTTGGCACCGTGCCAAGAACCTTCTTGTCACATTGCCGAAACGGATCACCTCAGGCTTCTTCTCCACCTTCACGACCGATTTCCCCGCCAATCGCGGCATGTTCGATATGCTCATGGCGCTGCGTTGGGTGCAAGAAGAAATCAAGCATTTCGGAGGCGATTCGACCAGGTTATTTTTGGCACGTTGCCAACCATCGATTGAATGATCGATTACAGAGTAACGATCTTTGGTGAGAGCGCTGGAGGAGGAGCTGTATCGGCTCTGAGCTTTGTTCCCCTGGCGCGCGGTAAGCCGATTTCAAATTTTGGAAGGGCGCCAAATGATTCATTCAGGACTATTCGGCGGCTATATCCAGCAATCGGGAGCGCTTATGCAGCAAATCGGTGTCCCGAATGATGTCCGAGGAGATGTGCACAGCACGAGGATAAAGCAGGTACGATATCGATGATGAAAGAAGAGGAATCAGTTATCATACACTGTTGAATATATTATAGGTTAAAACTTAGAGGCCGTGGTTCAAAGAGAGCAAACATTTTTTAAAAAATCTAAAAAAAAAATCTCACAATTTTTTTGTCAGATCTGCAACATCACCGTGCACGTCTGGCTCGATGATCGGGTTCCACTGCAAGCTATCAAAGACTGCCTCTCCAACAAGACGGCGCAGGAGCTCATCGAGTTCGACAATGTAAACTTTATATTAGTTACAAATGACATCAAAACACCACTACGACTCCCCCCCTAACGAATAAGTAGGAGCAACATTACGTGTCCGTAAAACAGCTGGGGAAAGTGTGGTTAAAACGCAGACACAAGCCAAAGTGCAAGTGCTCTTCGGCCTGTGTCTGTGTTTTAGCTACATTTGCCCCAGCTGTTTTACGGACACGGAATGTTGCTCCTATGCCTTCTTTAATGCAGCCCATTGCCCTTCCAGAGCGACACTCCGACCTGGAATATTCCACGGGACGGCGCCTTCCTGCCCGACGATCCTTCCGTCCTTGTTAGGTCCCGCCCGCCGATCCCGGCCATGATCGGAGATACAGCGGATGAATTCGCCTTTTTGAGTTAGTCCCGGGATTTAAGCATTTCACAAGAATATAAATTGAGAAAATGAAGCGAATCCATTATTCCAGTGCCAGAGTTCCTCGACGGCAACATCACGGACATTGGGCCGTGGTCCATTCGGAGGAAAATCACCAAGTACCTGGGATATGTGGATAACGTAAAGTCGTTTCCTATCATCAACGAAAACATCGATATTTAGGCGACGCTCGACCACGTTGCGCTGCTCATGCAGGACTGGACACTCGAGCATCCACTTGATTCTGAAGACTTTGTCGGATGGACAACGATTTTCATGCGTGTAATTCGTTCTCGCAAGCAAATGGAGGGATCTGTCCCAATGAGGGCTGGCGAAACGGATGGTTCAGGACAGTCTAGAATTGCGGATATCCGCAGTCGATGGGAAACATTCGCAACGACTGTCTGGATATCCGCGGATATCCAGACAGTCGTTGCGGATGTCTCCCATCGACTGCGGATATCCGCAATTCTAGACTGGCCTTAACCATCCGTTTCGACAACCCTAGTCCCAATCAAATGGTCTCATGAGATGGGAGCCGTTATAGCCGGATATCCGTCCGGATATGCCTGTCCCATATCTTGGGACCGTTTTAACGTAGCAATCGGGCCATGGGGGATTAGTACAGAGCCGAATGGATCTCCTGAATATATCATACATTGTCAGGCACTCTCCGGCTTGACGTTTGCGACGATGCGGAGAGAGGCTACATGGTGAGACAATGAAACGCTTGAAAAAATTGACCATGGGTGCCGAACATTCAAGGAAAAGAATTTAGGAAGCACGATACAGGCACGCGTGACCTCTATCTCTACACCTTCAACCACTCCAGTCCCGTCTGCAAGGACATGCATGCTGGACCGTGGAGACGTAAGGACCCTGATGCATTGTGGCTCGAGTTCCTAGGTGTTAGGTGTATCTCTCTCTAAAAAATTATGCTGTGATGTCGTTTCATGTCTCTTAATTAATCGCCACACGGAATAAGACATGGAGCCAGGTTAAAGAAGGAGTATGAGGAACATTTCTGATTACTGTCGTTATGGAAATATAGACCAGACACAGGCCAAAGTGCAACCAGACTCTGGCCAAAGTGCATTTTGCCCCCAATTGCCCAATGCACATTTGTTTCCTCCTACTCCTTGTTTAAAAGATACTTCTGAAGTCATGCTCCCGTTCCAGCCGTCGGCCACACCGCCGAGCTCTGCTTCCTCTGGTTCAACATTGACTCGTGGACGGAGGCTGCCAATGCGTCGAGGATCACTCCGATCGACCTCGTCGTTGCAGACAACGTCGGCAGGGCGTGGACCAACTTTGCCAAGAACTGGTATAGTCGGCGAATTTTTTGTTCCGGACTCTACGCTCATCGCCCTACGATCTCTCTCCACAGTTCTCTCGTTGTATGGCGGTTAGAGAAACGAGAGAACAGTGGAGAGAGATCGCAGTGCGATGAGCGTACACTCCCGAACGTTTATTCCGCCGACAATATGAGCACCGGCACTGGCGCGCCAATAAGTTGTGCAGGAAAAGGGAAACATTTTTGGAACTGAAAAATAGAACAAGGGGCAAGCCAATATGCACCGGGAAACCTTCCAGAACCCTGGCTGGCCCCAAGCAGGAAACGACTACACTTACGCGGTCATTGACGCCGCCATGAACAAGATGGGAAAGTACTGGAGAGATGCCGAGAACCGCCTCTATAACCTCGCCCTGCCCGACCTCCTCGGAGGGTATCCACTGCTGGTCGTGAGCAATGACACCGCAAGGAAGCTGCGGAAAGAGGGGGCCAAGTAAGATTAAGATTAACTCTCATAGGCACCAGACGAAGAGTTCAGTACAGAAATTGTAGATAGTAGTGTTGTCGAAATCATTCATCATTCATTTTCATTCACAGACTTTTCGGCGAATGAATGAAAATGAATGATGAATGATTTCGACACTACTAGATAACAAGTAGTGTTGGCAAAATGAACGGCAAACGAACGTAGACACTGAACTGTCTCCCGTTCAAATGAACGTGACATTCATTCGAACGGGAAAGTCTCCCGTTCATTTGAACGTGACGTTCAGATGAACGCGAGACAGTCCAATTTTCATGAATGATTTGGTCCGAAATCGTGCATTAGAATATTCTCACGTTCAATTGAACGGGAGAAATTAAGATTAGAATAATCTCACGTTCGCTCGAACGTGAGACAGAGAGACGATTATTTCATGACGTTGATCAACATCGAGATGTCTCAAATTCTCGCATTCGTTTTGCCAACACTAATAACAAGGATGTGAAAAAAGGAAAAACATGAGATGAGTAGAATATGCCAGCAATATTGCCGGCGGAAGTAACCATATGGAATGTATGGCCCTACGATCTCTCTCCACAAACGAGAAAACTGTGGAGAGAAATAGTAGGGCGATGAGCGTACATTCAGTATGGTTATTTCCGCCGGCAAAACGACTCTCATTAGACAACAACGAAATAGGTATAGCCAATAAGTGCAAAGTTGTGGTCAATGCATCCAACTTCAGGGTGCTTGCGGACTGGCACCAATCGGTGTGCGACCAGCCGAAGGGAGCTCAGCCGGACTCCGGTAGTCTTTGTTCTGTTTGTGCTCAATTAATGATCATGATTGCGGCTCTTACGATAGTGCGTCAGTGATACATGGAATTCATAGTCAAACAACAAGATACAAATTCCATTACATTTGGACACAACGGTGTGGTGAGTTGATCCCAGCTTAGCTCATTCTTCTTTCCATAGATTACTCGTGTGATCCTATTTTCCCTTACTCATGGGGCGCATCAACTGACTCCTCCCTCTTTTCGTTCAACCCCCTTAGCGTCTTTTCATATCACCCGTTATATTGCTCGTATTGTCTGGGGAATTAACCATACAGAATGTACGCTCATCGCCCTACGATCTCTCGCCACAGTTCTCTCGTTTCTCTGATCGCCAGACAAGTTAGAGAAACGAGAGAACTGTGGGGAGAGTTCGTTCGGCGATGAGCGTACATTTCTCCGCATGGTTAATTTCGGCGACAATACTCACGGGAAACCACATTTATCCTGAACAACATCCCGTACAACGCAATTGTACTGTCTTGAGAGGTAAATGCAATTAAAACAGCTTTGTCAGAAACGAGTATTTTGCACTGGTTTACTACCACTCGAAACGGGGGAAGTTTTTGATGATGTTCCGAGGGATTGTGAGATCCTGAGGACTCTGCTTTTGACGGCCTTTCTATAGCTGGGGATAGTTGCGAAGAGGGCTGCACAGTGCAGGAGAGAGTGGTTGGCCTTGAAGAAGAAGGCGAACTATGTCAAGGCTGCAAGTGATTTGGACTAGCGGGTTGAGAGTATTGTCGCGGAATGAACGCTCCGGTCTCCCCAGTGTTCTCTCGTTTCTCGAACCGCCAGACAACGAGAGAACAGTGGAGAGTAGAGTTTGAAATTCGAGAATATCGAGGTGTCGATATTTTGTCTCGTTTTCTAGACGGAAATCTCGACGATGAAAAATATCGAGTCGATATCTCGAATCTGTCTGGAGTGGCCGATCGTCTCGAAAAAGGCCGAGATATCGAGGTGACTCGAGATGTCGAGTCTAGTCGAGATCTCGAGTAGACTCGAGATATCGAGGCCGATTCGAGACTCGCCTGCGATCGACGAGACAGCGAAGCTATCTCAACAAAACTCTCCCGTTTTCGACGAAAGGCTCATGTCCCAGTCCGCTCTCTGAGTGTATCCAAAAGCGGCAAGGGAAGTTAGAAGTTCTCCTGTTCGCTCCAGTATGATGACAGATCTAATGCTGGGGTCCGCAAGCTCCGACCAGTTTGGGGGTACGAGGAATCGGCAGCCTCCTCGGCGGCTGCGTCCAGCTTGCAAAGCTGATGGGGGATAGTTTAGAACTCACGGTACCTAAATGAAACCTTACCTCACCTCCACGGCCCCGTCCCCTTTTCCTTCCCTTTATACGTCTTCCTCATCGCTCGCGGCTTTCTCTAGCGCTCGCGGTTTGACCCACCGTACTGCCCAGCACTGTAGGCAAAACATGTTCAGAAATGTTTCTGTGAAGTTTTGGGAGCAATTTGAGCATTGTTGGGTAAAACATGTTAAAAATATGCGGAGTACCCGTTAAAATCCCTGGCAACGTTTTTTAACGACGTATACCGAAAATAGGTTCAGTCTAACATTCAGCGTATTCCACATCGGTTACACTTCTCAGCACAAAATTTCCCGGCCAGCGTGCCAGTCTGCGATCCCTTTTTGGCTGCTTGCCAAGCGTGGATCGCAACATGACAGTCCAAATTACGGTTTAATAATTTTTCGCCTCGATTTATGCGCATGATGAGCCTCAATTTTTATAAAAAATATAGCTTCAGACTCCTTTAAAGAATCCCTGCCACGAAGACTGTGTTGAATATATCGTTTGAATTTCGCACGATTCCTGAATCCCTGAAATTCAAGGGTTCAAATTTCCGATTTTCGAGTTCGATTTAAATGCTTCAGAAATTGTTTTACGAACTTTTCGTTATGCTTTTGCGTCATCAGCAATCGGTCAGAACCCATTCATATGCTCAGAATGGTCACTCCAGATCATCGTAGCCGGGACCCTTTAAACTGTTATTTTGTTGGCCCTTTTTGCCGATTCCTCGTCCCCCCAAAATGGTCGGAGCTTGCGGACCCCAGCATTAGATCTGTCATCATACTGGAGCGAACAGGAGAACTTCTAACTTCCCTTGCCGCTTTTTGATACACTCAGAGAGCGGACTGGGAAATGAGCCTTTCGTCGAAAACGGGAGAGTTTTGTTGAGATAGCTTCGCTGTCTCGTCGATCGCAGGCGAGTCTCGAATCGGCCTCGATATCTCGAGTCTACTCGAGATCTCGACTAGACTCGAGATCTCGAGTCACCTCGATATCTCGGCCTTTTTCGAGACGATCGGCCATTCCAGACAGATTCGAGATATCGACTCGATATGTCTGGCTTTTCCGAATATCTACACCTCACATCTCGATTCTTGGCCCAAGCCAGACGGACAGTCGAGATATCGAATTTCGTCTCGAATTTCAAACCCTAGTGGAGAGAGATCGTAGGCCGATGAGCCTATTGTCCGGAACGTTCATTCCGCCGACAATGATATACCATCATTGCTGGACTGCGAAGCCTTTTGGATGAGGATCGCACTGACGGGGACGAAGGCAGTGACCAGGGGCAAGGTGACCTGGATTTCAGTTGAGAAAAAGTAACAGCATATTGACCATGTTAACACAACCGGTACGATTTCAAAATTGCCAAAATTAAGTCCAATTCCTAGTCATATAAAACGACCGGTACATACTTCGTTATCATTTCTCTCACACACCTGTGCAATCTGCGAAATCGTCATTTGTCTGTGGTGGAGTAGCAGATTTGCACTCATAGTCGCAGAATCAGAAAGAGTCTTAAAGATCACCCGGCACAGCTGAAAATGGGGCGCTGTCAACAGGAATTTCCCATTCGATGCCGCACGTAGCACAGGAATGCAGAAACAACCGCCAAGATGACTAATCCGTGGAGAACGATACCGAGCATGCCCTGGAAGAACCGACTGATGGCTACGATTTGTGGATTTTACACAAGCGTTTCGGTGCGCCTTTGATACTCCCTCTAATGTAGCCTTTAAAGAAGATGTCCGTAAAATAGTTGTGGCAAATGTAGCTAAAATGCATACACAGGCCAAAGAGCAAATGCACTTTGGGGCTGGGTCTGCGTTTCAGGAGTGCGTGATGTTATCAGAGATTTCGTCATTTGGGCAAGAGGGCGTGTCATATGTGGGCCAATACCCATGGGATCATCACCTCGCCGCTGAAGCAAGTCAACGAAGCTTTAACATCGTCTGGCCAATCAGGGAAATTCTGAAAAATAATGATTTCCTTTCAATGGAAAAATTAATTGCTGATTCAATATAATTCCGGCTGGCGTCATCGCGCATCGTCGCAAACTAAAGATACCTTATTGGCCTAATTGGGGTTCATGCAACGAACGAATACGGTAGCGATGAAACTTGCGGCAAAGGAAGAAATGATAAAAAGCATAATATTCTGTCCCAATCGATCGAACCATCGCAGTGTTCCGGGAATCCGTACGGCCTGAAGTTTGCGGTGTTAACTTAAAACGAAAAATTACCTCGTATCGGTACAAAAACGACGCCGCATAGCCTGGAACTGTAATAACCATTGTGGCGCATAGAAATATCTATAACATGACTATGGCAGCCGGGAACGCGGTTAGTTTACCATTGAAATCAAAGAGGAGATTCCCAACAGTCTGTAGAACAATCCTTCTCCAGCCATACACGCAACAGGAAGTGTAGTTAGGGGAACGAACAGAACATTTAGTTGTGCGTCCGTAGAGGAAATAGTAAGCTGCGAAGGGATCCCGATCATTCGAGAATTCCCGCTCAAAATTGGGTACCAGAGTGAAGATGAGATGACGGCGGTATTCCTTCGCAGACGTGCATTTGATGATGGTGAAGAATATGACGACGCCAAAAAGGACGGAAAGGGTGAACGAGCTGACTCGGAATGGACGGAGGAGCTCCAGAAGGGAAGCTGACGGCGGATCGCGTACAGACATCGATGCGTTAGACATCTGTCACAATTATTTGTTATCGGCAATCAAATGTTGTTCATCGCCGTACGATCTCTCTTCACAGTTCTCTCGTTTCTCTAACCCGCCAGATAATGAGAGAACAGTGGAGAGAGATCGTAGGGCGATGAGCGTACATTGCGTATCGTTAATTCCGCCTACAATAATTTATCGTTCACGTAAACTTTTCACTAAACTGCTCAGTACCGATGAGGAATCTAGTGCAAATGTGTTGGCCGTAGTCAGCTGTTTTACAGCCGTAGGTCACTCACCCTGAGAAAAATGACGCAGAATTTCAGCACCCGGAACTATAGATCAGACAGTCTTTTTTGGTCGTCGGCAATACTGGCAAAGTAATAACGAATCTCTTACAATTAGCTCCGGGAACACGTCGACATTCGCTTGCTATCAGCTGCATAGGTAATTGATATTTTGGAATCATTCGTAGCTGCTGCCAATCAGCGGGCGGAACACATTCACGGCAACGAACCAAACTCATCGATTCAGAAAAAAAACATGCTCGTAGAACGATGAAATACCGAAATCATAAACCAACCACTAAATTTCCCCTAAAGTCTACTAGTGCGCGAATCGCGCACGGACATCGATGTGTTAGACATCTGTTAAAATCAGTTATTTCAGTTAGTCTTGCGCATAGACGAACGAACATCGTTGTTGCACAAGTGCGCTACGCACATAGTGCTGTAGAATGAGATCACGGGAGACTTGGATGTGAGGGACCTCAGGAGTTCGCACTGCCGAATGGCACTGCCGAATCTGGAGTTCGCACTGCCGCCGGGGCTGCATTCGGTGGTACCGATCCAAGGGCGGATATTCTTCTCTACGAGACTGGAGGGCTTACGAGACAGCGGCAGCGTTATGTCCTCGAGGGGAGACGACGGGCAGCCAGGACGACTTCAGCGCGCTCCCACGACGGAGTGATGACGTGGGCGGTGAAGCAAATTAGATATAAGCCGTGGACAGCACTCTTCCACCCGCGAGATACCGGAAACCTTCCGAACCGAGATCAGAGAGAGAAACAGCAACTTGAGGGCGATTCCCATGGTACATACTATCTGCCGGACGGGAGCATGACAGAGGGCATGAACTCGCGCGCGATGAGAAGGAAGTTCTCATCCCCCAGAGAACGGAAGGACCACAACAAAAGGTAGATGGGTTACAAACTGAATAAGAAAAGTAATCTTGGGAATTGATAGTGGAGGAAATGAAGTGAGGGTGTAGAACCTTCATGCACTTGTGTATATTGCTCGAGCGCTTGGAATTTCGCTTCATCAGAGGATTTTCCGGCAGAGGGAGCACTGGACGTAGTTGTCGTCGACAGGGATGAAGGGATCGAGGGCAGGGTTCTTCACGAGCTGCTCTTTTGAACTGTTTCGAAGCTGAATTGAATTAGGCACGATTTTCCGCCGAATAAATTCTTCCACAAACATTGCTTCCTTCACATAAGGACGGATTGCGGTGAACCATCCCCACAATGGCATTTCGAGCTCGGCTTTGCTTGCCAGTTCACCCTGATTAAGAAAGAGAAAGGGGGATAAGAGAAGGACGAAGGAGGTGAGATCTCTTTTGAGTGCGCGGAAACGCCCTATAGAAGAGACATTCACTTTCTTTCTATTTGTCTCACATTACATCCATGATTGGTGGGAGAGCCGTACGCTATTACTGAATTTAGCTATTACTGAATTATTGTCGGCGGAATAAACGTTCCGGACAACACGATCATCGGCCTGCGATCTCTCTCCACAGTTCTCTCGTTGTCTGGCGGATAGAGAAACGAGAGAAATGTGGAGAGAGATCATAGGGCGATGATTGTCCGGAAAGTTCATTCCGCCGACAATACCCATTCATGCGTAATCTAGGAGTTCCGATACAAAGGGAAACATGCAAACAAGCATGGTTTCGCGGAACGGAAAATTTTAATTTCTTGGATCCAACGATACTCATGCTCATTTCGCTACTTGACGCGTGGAATTAATTTGTTTCTATCATGATCTACTACTACATAAAGAGCGTGTTTGTCCGTTACGACATGTGCATAGAAGGGTCCTCAAGACCTGGGACCTTGACCAAACAACTTCGGGTCCCGAGAAAACTTCTACCGTAACCAAGTTCGGTGGGTCAGACTTTTAACTTCCTTGGGTCAGATT
>JACMIG010004160.1:0-10767 GCA_014805385.1 Levipalatum texanum
TTTTGGCACAGTGCCAAAAACCAATAAAGCAATTTCGCTCTTTAAAAACCAGGGACTCTTCTATATTGGTTGATTTTTATATCATTCAACAGCATTTTTAGAGCATTTTCAGATGCAAATGAAAACGAAAAATCGAAAAGTGCCCGGAATCCTTCTTTAACAGTCTATCCTTCGGCATCCTCCGGAATCGTTGGCATCTCTTCGTTATTTTCGATAAAAGAGGCCGCGTCACGCCTGGAATGTACGTTTTAGTGTATTCCACCGGTATTAATTTCATTTCGTCGCGTCCATAATACGCGTCTGGGCAAGTAAATCTTTTTTCTTTACTAACTATAATTATCGTTCCCTACTCTTTTCTGGAGGCGCGCGCATACGGGAGTAGGCCGAAGTCTGCCTTGGAGAGGGGAGGACGTTGTGGCCCACGGGCCAGAAGCGATGGGTACGGCCCGATGCCGTGGAAGGAAGAAAAGGAGCTGCAATTTAGAGAGCTAAGCCCTTGAAAGGAACAGGATGGATCAGACCTATTGGAGTGAATCGTGACGATCGAGCCGCGACGCGTATTCTTCAGCGACGCTCCCGGCCGATGTCCGATGCACCAGAACTGCAGCTGAAGATGGAAGTTTGGAGTCCTTCGGATGACGATATGCCATACCCGTGGAAACTTGCGCACAATGAGACCGATGCACTTGCTGCGATAGGAACCGGAGGAGAGGCAGAAGAGGATGAAGCTAGTTGTCTTGCCCGACACCACCAGGCTGTTGCTCAGGCTGCAATGCACGTTGTCGAAATCCCAATCTTTCTGTTGCGAAATATAGCTTTCGAAACCATCCAGTTACAGTTTAAAGTGGGAGGATCCTCTTGCTGTCATTATGGAAATCAAGATCAGACCCAGGCCAAAGTGCATTTAGCCACAGCGGCTACAATTTTCATTAAAGGTGTTCCTTACGCAAAAACGGCGTAGAATGCACTGGAAGTCGGGGTGTTGAAGAGGTCGTAGAGAGAGATGACGGCGGACGGGCCCTTATTTATACAATCTCTTTGAATTTCTGGCGGTTCTTGACGCGAATGTGAACGAGATTACAGTTTTGAATGGACGAACATACATCTTGAATCTGAAATTTCTTTGAAGTATAGCAAAATTTCCACTTTCAGTAAAGAGCTCAAACTCACCGTTCTTTTCTCTCGACGATACCTGGGTGATGGAGAAGCAGAGGGCGATGGCAACGACGGTTGCTGTGGCTCGATTGGCCGTCCGCTGCCAACGCTCCACTCCACCTTGGCCCATGCCCGACTCCAAAGAGTATTCCCTGAATAAAAGCACTTCTCTGGGTCGTCACTACCTATTCAGATAAGCTCCGTTCACTCTAGTACTTTCCACACGGGATAAATCAACTCAATAAATGGGAAGCGATCGGTAGAATCGGAATACTAATTAAAACGCCCTTAGTTGATGCATTCTCGTCGAACCGTTTCACATATCACTGTCTTGGGGGGGGGGGGGGGCGGACCCCCCCGTGATTAACCAGTTGTGCCAAAGGGTGTGCCCCGCATAAAGGAAATTATTTAGGGACCCCAAAAAAAAAAATTTTTAACAAATGTTTGAGCGTTTATATTTTTTAATAAAGTTTTTTNNNCGAATTTCCCCCCCCCCCCCCCCCCCCCCCCCCCCCCCCCCCCCCCCCCCCCCCCCCCCCGCCCCCCCGCCCCGGTCCACGACGCTCTATACCCAGTAGTCCCTAGGGAGTAGCCCGGATAAAGGAAAAGATTTACGTACCACACAGAACAAACTTTTTACCAATGCATTGTGCGTTTTCATTTGTTCATATCATTTTTTTCCTATTATTCATTCTCGTACCGACTACTAATTTCATTACGTTCCATGATACGATGACAACACAGACTTGGAGCGCAGTGTGCGCAGCATCAGAACGTTGAGAACGACGACGGAGGCGATCGGCACGAAGACGACCTGAGTCAAGAACACCCGAGGTGGCGGACACGCACATACTGGGGTTAGTGAGCGCTTACTCTGGTTAGCGAGTGCTATATTTGTATGATCAATAAAAATCTAGACCAGATCTTCTCACAATTGTAGTGTATCGTCATCGGATAATCAACTGAAAACATGTTCTGTGAATTTCTGTGCAGGAAAGAGTCCGCTCATGAATGACAATATTTAAGTTCTGCATTTGGTACACGCAGAAAACGAACTCACGTTTCAAATACAAGAATACACTGTATCGCCATGCCATAAGGCAATGGACAATGCACGCACCAGAATGGCGTTGAAGACGGTCGATGCGCTCACGTAGAGCCTCGTCCATGGGAGAGCGCGGAGAACCTCTTCAGAACCGTAGGAAACGGGGTGATCCTGGAACGTGAGACGAAATATAGTTTGGAGTATCTAACGGCCCCACTTCAGCAGCCGAATAGCAGACGTGCAGCGTCTGCGTCCCGTTGCAGAAGCGAACGATCTGGCAATCAAACTCAAAGTGATGATAGGTCGTGAGAGCACCTGCATGGGGAACTCCATACATTGTCATGGTGCTACTCACCTGTGGCGATGAAGATAGCGCTGATGACGCCAGCCCTTCGCTCCCCACCCCAGTACTTCTTGGAGCGGAGTGGATGACGGACGACCAGGAAGCGCTCTAGGGAAACGGCGAGGATCAACCTGCAATTAATGCATTCCTTCAGCGGAAATACTCATGCAAATGGGCTAAAGGAGACTTTTGTGTATTTGGTGCGACGCCTTCGTGAATCCAGTGTTTAGCTATTACGAGTCGGACCCCACCGCGGGTGGATGAATTTTTGATTGGAGTATTTTTTAGCCAATTTAGGCCGCTTCCGTAAAATCCAGTTCCCGGAATCTATGGGCTTCCGGAACATGCGGAATCGTCTTCCCGTGGTCGACTGACGGGGTGGGGGAGGTCAAGGTCCCGAGGCTCTAGTACCCTTCTATCCATGTGTCGTGACTGACAGACTCACGCACAGACACACTAGCCTTTTATATGGTTCTCGACATTTCAACCTGCCACGTTCTTATTGCATTGAGAGGTGCGCAGGCTGTGGATCGAACGATAATAGCAACAAAACGATTATCGGATACATTGTTCCACCTCATGGGTTGCCGGCAACAGTGGTTGAGTTCCACAATGCTTTGAAAGAGGATTCTGGATGTCAGGATTGATACAATCCATCTTGAAATGCCTGGAATCTCTACATGTTCCTAGTCACGCACCTGAAAAAGACTAAAAAAATGCAGAGACGTCAAATATTGTTGAGGGTGAATTCTGTCAACATTACTAGATGTATGATCTTGGGCACAATATTCGGCGAAGTTCGTGCTATTTTAGAGGGCTTGGCACTGCCAGCATCCATGCGTAACTAATACATATTGCAGCACTCCATATCGTGCGCATACACATGTTCAAGGAAACATGGTTGTGTCCACATAGGAATATCGTAGTCTCAACGGTGTTTACCGCTTCATGATCATTGGCGTAAAAATCGAGTGGAGGGGCATTTTCTCCGATCTCCGTTTATTATGCTAGGTGCAAGCATTTCAAAATAAGCGTTCTTCGTAGAATTCGGATTTCTCGAGACGTCCGGCATGTTCAAAAGAAACAGTGGTTGAAACGTTAGGCGATACTTCCCTGTCTGCCTAGCGTTCCAGACTGTTGTATTTCCACGCATATTGAAGGTAAAGGTAAAGGTAAAGGTTCGTCCCAATCAGGTATTCCTGAGGGTGGATCCTGGACGGCCAGGTTCCTCGAGAGCATTTCCCAACCGGCGTTGCTCAACCGTTTCTCCGGTGGTATTACCTGCGTGATCTAGTCACTACCGATTCCCATTTCTGGCACCTCGGTGGGGTGGCCGCGGCCGGAATTGAAGCGGTGATGGAATGTCTGGGAGGGTAGCCGTCTACCACTATCTACCACGTCTACCACTATATCCACATTTTGTTTTTGTCGCAAATTGGTTACAGTGTATCCAATGCTGCAGAAATTCGTTGTATGCAGGGGGCTCGCTATTTTGGGGCAAGCAAATCCAACATTTCATCCATACTGACAGAACAAATTCATGCTGACAGGACGAACTATTGCGTTAGCACATCTCAAGTCATCTGCCACGAAGGTAACAATCGCTCTGGAAGTCAGGGTGGGATTCCCAGATAAGTGTCCTCTATCGCGACCTGGCCACATCAGGAAGCCCCCCGCGAGGTGCGAGAGCTCGAATCGGGCAACCCCTTTACCTTTTACCTGTCGCCTACCATCACCAAAGCGCCGTGTTTTGCACGATGGGAAAGATGACACTCTTGCCACAGCCTTCGACTATTCCTCACCATATCGCCGCTGCGCTCATCCAGTTGGCGAATCCCGCGAGATGGACGCGAAAGAGCATGTAGAAGGCGCGGAATGCCTTCCATTCAATGGCCGCAAAGTCAAAGGCCGCCAGCGCGTGGAACGACATCGCCAGAAGAAAGGAAAGGTCGCTTAGCGATACAGCGGCCAACTGAAATAGAGAATAAAAGTATCGCAAAATGAGCCGCAGAGTTAGGGATTCATCCAAGACTGACCAAATCGTTGGCAATGTTGTTGGGGATGTCTTCAGAGGTGAGCACCCAGAGATTTAGGGAATTTCCCAGGACGCCGAAAACGAATTGAACGGGGAAGACGCGACTCCACAGGAATCTGAATTAAAGTGTGCGTGTCACCGTTAGAGGTAATTCGTCGACGGAAATACTTATTGTCACTTTTCAGCTTATGCGCGCTCATGAGCATTAAATTACAATATCTTAAATTAGTTCGAAAAAACATTATTTTCGTTTAGCAACAGCAATCTGTGAGTGTGCCATTCGAGAGATTGGGGGTTCGTCGATTTCATGTCAGTTTCTGAGCAAGATGACTGACTGTGCGAGGGGATGAGGGTAAAAGCGCATCTGCTCCTCGAGGAGGCATCTCGTGAAGAGGGCGGCCATCCTTCTCATCGTTGTGTTGAAAAGATGCGAGCTGGCGCTCACCCTTCGATAAGCCGATTTCCTTGCTGAATGCGGTGTCCTCACTGGCTATTCTTGGACGTTTTTCACGCCTCGAAAATCACGTAGGAACGAATCGAGTATTGTGGCGGTTTCAAAGGAAAGCAGAGAAATTGTGCCGTCTTTGCGAAACTCACTCCAATCTAGCTGTCAACAACGAGATTAAATCACAATGGGCAGTTCGTACCGAATAACTACATTAGATGCGTAAATCTCTCGTCCCACGTTGCAATTGATGATTCGAATGACAAAAGTAATAATATTATCCTTATCGAGGCATACAATCATGAACAGCAGGGTCCTGACTGATTGTGAGACAAAACAGTTTGGAAACGCGTTGGTAAACCGTGTGTAACCACACACAACAGCCTCCCTCGTGCATCGGGCGAGCTCTGTAATTGTTGTCCTCAATCTCATTGGCATGCAACGAGTCGTGAGAAAATGCTGCCATTCTGATGTTGTTCGCTTCTCTTTGGCATTAAGACCACTGGCATTTCGCCGCTTCTTCGATGCAAACGATGTCTCGCATTTATTGGTCCCTCTGGGCCTCGAGTTGCTGTTAACTCCTTCGACGTGACGAGTGATGACTATCCGACGGGAATAGGAGACCCTTATGCCCCTTCTTGTCCCTTGACCTGTAAAATGCAAACTCCTTATCCATCCTTCCAAATTGCTTCAACTCTACGTGATCCTCTCACAGTGGAGGAAGAGTTTATCAACCACCACGAACAAAGTTAAGAACCAGATGAGCGCGGATTGATGGGTGCCTTCGACAAACCTCGTAATACAAAGAGTAACATGCAGAGGAGGATGGCACGTCGCGATAACCTGAGATTGGGTCAAGAATTGCGAAAAGGGCATATTTCAGTGAACAACTGTTTTGCGAATTCTTCTTACGAAGGTAACGTATTTTTCGTAATGCGTGTACCATGTTTGGAACAACTTATTTCCGCATCATGTAGTTGCTGCGTCGAATTTGTAGGATTCTCTCCCTCCTCCATCGCAGTCTCCGCGAGGTCAACTGTAAACAGCAAGGTTCACACCGATTGCATGGAGAAAAACAGGGTGCATAAACACTCCTCGCATTCTCGTCATCCCCTCGCTCCTGAGAGATTGGAGCAAGCAACAACCTGCATGTCCAGTCCACCCGCGTGTTTTGTTTATCGCCCCATCGCAACCCCCGTGCCTCTTCTCGCCCTCATAAACAACCACAGCCCAAAACACACGTCGCCTCTCCGCCTCCTTGATCCCTCGGCGATAAAAGCGACCGTTTACTCTACTCTCTTTTCTTCTCCGCTATCGCGGTCCTTGCTACAGAAGATGACGAAAGGAGCCTCCGACGACCAGGTGCTGCGGCAGAAGGAATCACTGCCGGTGAGTTGAGTAGAGAGAGAGGTGAAGAAGCGAAAGGAGCAATTCCGCCCTTTCAGACTCCTCAGCACATGAGAACCAGCAACGGAGCCCCCATATACAACAAAAATGCCGTCCTCACTGCCGGACCCCGTGGCCCGTTGCTCATGCAGGACATCGTCTACATGGATGAGATGGCGCACTTTGACCGGGAGCGCATCCCTGAGCGGGTTGTTCATGCCAAGGGTGCAGGTACAGTGACCTACGAGGAGACGAGCCAGAGAATTCATGCAGGAGCCCATGGGTTCTTCGAGGTAACGCACGACATAAGCGCGTACTGCAAGGCGGAGCTGTTCAACGAGGTCGGCAAGAAGACCCCGATGTTCGTTCGATTCTCGACGGTCGGAGGCGAATCCGGCTCAGCTGATACCGCCAGAGACCCGATAGGATTTGCCATGAAGTTCTACACGGAAGAAGGCAACTGGGATCTGGTGAGTGGGGAAGAGAGCATGATGCTATACATTCTTTTTCCAAAAAAATTCTAATGATCCTATCAACGCGTCCCCTAGTTTGGACGCCCGTGGTATCGAGGCAATAGAAGGGAATGGGGGAGGAAATGAGAAGGATACCACGGCAGGTGGGCAACAACACTCCGATATTCTTCATCCGCGATCCCATCCTCTTCCCCAACTTCATCCATGTCCTCAAGAGGAATCCACAGACACATCTCAGGGTGAGCGAGAAAAGGGAGGAAATAAAGGAGGATACAGGATATGAACATGTGGTGGGACTTCTTGTCCCTCCGCCCGGAGACCATCCACCAGGTCATGTTCCTCTTCTCCGACAGAGGAACTCCCGACGGATACAGGTTGGAGGGAGGGAGGGGCGGTGGAGAAGGAGGGGGCATTAGGGGAGCGCAGAAGGAGGTGTGAAATCTTGTCCGATATTGCAGTGATGTGGAGGTGACGCTTGAACTACTCCGCGGTAATCAGCATTCGGAATGTAATCAAGCATAGTATCATAGATAATTCACTATTATGTCTACTGCGGAGTAGTTCGCGCATCGCCTCCGCATCACTTTAACACTGGACAATAGGTGTTGGGGGAGGACGAAGGGAACGGTGCTCCGCCGATACAGGCACATGGACGGCTACGGCAGTCACACCTTCAAAATGGTGAACAAGGATGGGACGGCCGTCTACTGCAAATTCCACTTCAAGGTAAGTATCTATTATCACCAAAGAGGAGCGACATCTTCAGACAGAGCAGGGCATCAAGTGCCTGTCATCCGCAGACGCGATTCGCCTCATGGGAGAAGATCCCGACTACTCGACTCGCGATCTCTTCAATGCCATCGAGAATGGAGACTGCCCTTCGTGGAAATTATTCATCCAGGTTGATGACGATGAAAGTTTGTTGAGCTAACCCTACTTTACAGGTTATGACCTTCGACCAGGCCGAGAAGTGGACATTCAACCCCTTCGACGTCACTAAGGTATCTGCCACCTTTACACAATAACGAGATTGCTTTCAGGTCTGGCCCCACGACGAGTACCCCCTAATCCCCGTCGGCAAGATGGTCCTCAACCGCAATCCCCAGAACTACTTTGCCGAGGTCTCCCATCGTCTGAATTCGATGTCATTCTACTCTGCAGGTGGAGCAGTCGGCGTTCTGCCCAGCCCACATCGTCCCGGGCATCGAGTTCTCGCCCGATAAGATGCTTCAGGTGTTTCCCCACTCTATATTCTCCTTTCCCCCTTGCCCTCAGTTTACTCCCTATCCTCCTCCCACTCCCCTCCTCATCCCACCTCCACCCTCTTGATCACCCTCTCCTCTCATTCCTCTACTCCCTCTACAGGGTCGTATCTTCTCGTATGTGGACACAATCGCTCACCGCCTCGGGGCCAACAGCATGCAGCTGCCGATCAACTGCCCCTTCCGCGCTCGCCCTCACAACACTCAGAGGGACGGATCAGCGTGCGTTGTCGAACAGACAGCTGATATCAACTACCATCCCAACTCGTTCTATGGGCCTGTCGAGATGGACAACGTGAAGGTTTTTGTGGGGGAGGGAGAGGAAGAAATGGCGAACTGCCGGACTCCGCGTGGTCTGTTACCGGGGACGTCGAGCGCTTCAACACCCATGACGACAACAACTACGACCAGCCCCGTGACTTCTGGCTCAAGGTTGGGAAAAGGGTACATGGTGGTCTCTTCCCAAATTCTTATTGACTGAAATTGAAGCCTGTGATGGAAGTGTTACGGTTTTCAAGAAAGATAGCAAATTCTCGAAATTCGTGAACTTACAAGGGAAGTCCAAGACCTTAAGGTGGCCAATCCGGGCAATGGTGCATTCGAGAGCTCTAGTCGAGTGTATCAAAACGCGGCACTTTCCAGCTGCTAACTCGAACGAATTTTCGAGATATAAGCAGTCACAGTTTTTGACGTGATCGAGGTCTGATCGTTCTCATGGGTACATGATAACTCTCCGTTTGGCCCGACCTCATGGCCTGCTGGCCGAGTGGCTAACGCATTGGCCCTCTAATCGGAGGCTCGTGGGTTCGAACCCCATGCAGTGTAGAACTTTTGCTTTTGCATCGATTGGATTTTTTTCATCTTTGATCGTCCTGTCAAGCAACCAGGATGCATAGGGAAGGTCGGTTTCGTTAGGTAACAGGAGTGCGAGGACTTCTGTTTCCGCCTTTTCATCATTGCCAATACCGACAAGGTCCGCAACGAAATGGTATTGCTAGAGCCACTATTCGATTTCATTGCTATAAGGATCTAACTTTTTAACGTTCCGCAGCATTTCTATACATTTATCAAAGATCAAAAAATCCAATCGATGCAAAAGCAAAAGTTCAGCACTGCATGGGGTTCGAACCAACGAGCCTCCGATTACAGGGCCGATGCGTTAGCCACTCGGCCAGCAGGCCATGAGGTCGGGCCAAACGGAGAGTTATCATGTACCCATGAGAACAATCAGACCTCGATCACGTCAAAAACTGTGACGGCTTATATCTCGAAAATTCGTTCGAGTTAGCAGCTGGAAAGTGCCGCGTTTTGATACACTCGACTAGAGCTCTCGAATGCACCATTGATTGATGGGATTGGCCACCTTAAGGTCTTGGACTTCCCTTGTTAGAGCTCTTCACCAGGTCCTCGATGCTGAACATCGCGACCGCCTCGTGGAGAACATCGTGGGAACACTGAAGGGTTGCCAGCCCTTCATCATCGAGAGGGCCATCAAAATGTTCCACCACGTGAGTAAGGAAGAATGGAAAGATGGGAATGGAGATGCCGGTTCTGGAGTGTAACAGACCCTTTCAGGTGCACCACGACTTCGCAGAAAAGGTGCGTAAATCGATCGACAAGTCCGATGCATCCAAGGTACAGTCACTCTCTGTTCAGGCGCAAATGTCCATTTAGCAAGGCCAAGCCTAGGGACGTCGCCATCGCATCTGAATTCTTCATTCGAGGACTCCATGGAACAACTTCATTGTGCATATCTATGGGTAGTTCTTAACATTGACAAACGTCATGGAAACAGTCATTAAATCATTAAAAAAATTTTTATTTTATATGTTTTGTGCCCAAAACTACAGCGATGAAATCTGCACAAAGTACTGCGTATGGACATCCTTCTTCATGATCTCGACACCCATTCCTCCTGCGGTGAAGTGGTCATCGAAGGCCATTGTGTACCTGATGAATTCTCTAATATTAATGTATAGTTAGCCATTAGTGTTGGCGAAAATCATCCTAATCGCTAATCATTTTGTCTCATTCATTGCTTTCGTCTGGAGGGAGAAATGATTAGACGAGACTGATTGATCGCCATCCCTCTGGCCGTGATGATTAGGACAAAATGATTGAGTCTAATCCCTCCTCGTCTGATGATTAGGAACGAATGAATGACTCTAATCATTATGTCCTAATCATCAAGACTACAATGATTAGGCCTAATCATTGTAGTCTAGATGATTCCAGACTCTGATGATTAGGAGACGACTCATTGATTGCTCGTCTCGAGACGTCTGGCGAATCGCAAGCAAAGTTCAGCCACAATAAGACCTGCAGATTCCCACGTTGGGAACACCATATGAGTCCGTCCGCGTAAGGATCAACCAGTGTGCGCACAGCGCCACTTTTCTTATCCGCTGGTGCTCATATTCTGGTTAGATGTAAGTCAGGTGTAGGAAAGATGAAAAAAATTTAGAGTGGCCGATTTCGACCACGGGTGTCGTAGCTGTGCTTGCTCGAAGACACTGTACTTTTAGCTCAAAAAATGAAGTCGAAACCTATTTTTGCCCATAACTCAACAACCCTTTGACCAATTTGGGAGTTTTTAGGACCAATAGATAGCTGACGACGAGTT
>JACMIG010004163.1:0-10756 GCA_014805385.1 Levipalatum texanum
CGAGCTCGAGTCGATGGTCAGGTCGGAGACGACGACCTGAGGTACGTCTAGACCTGACCTCAGGTCGGGATTCATACCTCAGGTCGCGACCTCAGGTCGAAATTCGTACCCGAGCTCGAGTTCTCAGGCGAGACTCGTACCTCAGGTCGAGATTTCAACCTGACGTCAGGTCTGATTTCGGACCTCAGGTCTGTTCTCCAGACCTGACGTCAGGTTTGACCTCAGATCGAGATACTTTACTACGGCGGCAGACTATCGATTTTGTCTCGTTTTCGCCTCCCTCTCGATTAGGGCGCCATTAAATGACGACGCGTTCGTTTTTTCGTTGTAACTGATGTTCTGTTGGACCAAATTGAAAATCGAATGTGTCAGGGATGTAGAGAATTTCAAGCTGAACACGATGAGGTATAGAACAGAACATGTCCGATAGATTTTTCATTTTGGACCAAAATATCAAGTAAAATCGCCGTGAATGCATATGCGCAGTCTCGAAGTTTCCGGGAAAATGCTACTCCTTCGAGGGGCTTGGTCGGAGCGCTAAACGCAGTAGCTCATCTTGACGAGCGTGAAAATCTACACAGAACTTGTCCGATAGATTTTTCATTTTGGACCCATATCTCTCGTAATACCGATCGATTATACTTGGAAAAAGACAGCTGTGCTCACGTCAAGCGCTGCTGTGTACACAGAACATGTCGGATTCAAAAACGGTTTATCACATCTTGTACAGCTTGAAATTCTCTATCTCCCTGATTATATAGATTTTTGATTAGCTGCTGTATAAGAGCTGTTATGCTGCAAAAACGAATTCGGAGGGAGTCCCCAGACAAAATCGATATTCTGTCGATAGAGCAAAAGTCGCGGAGCATCTTTTCGCCTGGGTGAACCCCCCGTGCGACTATGAATACACGGGGGATGGGGATACCTTATTCAACATGATCGGCGGGGTAGATGGTTAGTTTTCGTATCGCCGAAAATCACCTCCTCTATAGTCTGAAAGAATTTATCGTATCGCTCATAATCCCCTGTCTAAAGACAATGAAAACAGTTGTAAATAGCACGTACATCCTGCCAGTTTTTGCCGTTCTACCGGCCAATGTTCTTTGTTGTCATTGCAATTTCGTTTTTCGTTAGTCCAAGGAAGAGAACAGGATCGTAGCGAGGCTCGTTTAGTGAATGTAGGTCACCGCTCCTATCCATTAAAGAACGGTGCCCCTTTTCCCATCTGTCGCTCACTCATATGGTCGTGAATGGGACAGAGACTGTTCAAGGCGAGGGGGAATACTCCTCATTAGAGGGAGCCGGGACATTACGTGTAAGGGGGTTCGTTAAAAAAGATCGACCGGTCATAACCTAGCCCCTCCCCTTCCCCGAAAATAAAGGCAGTTTCCCTCGAACATCTTATTCCCGGGTATCGAATTATCGAAGAAAAACAATGTCCAGCCGTAACAGCGTGTTTCTACACATTCGGGTCACCATATGCTCTCTAAAAAGCAAGTATAATGAACAGGAGGCTCCGAAATGTAAAAACATTCAAAGCCTTCGTGGTTGCTTACTTGGCTTTGGAGCGGTCATTTTCCTTCTGGTCCCACATGGTTGACACGAAACTATTATATCAGAAAATTTGGGTCGTGTAAGGGCCCTGGAAAGAGGCGATAAGTAACAATGCTGGAAATCATTTACATTATTATCTCTGGTATTTCACACATATTGGACCAAGATTCCCAACACTGTGATTCCAATATTGGACACAAGGAGTTTTTTTTCGTTGGTCCAATATTGGGACCAAGATAATTTGTTGGACCAATTTTAGAGAGAAATTGGACCAATTTTTGATCGATCTTTGCCCAATTTCTATCCAAAATTCGTCCACCAAAATATCTTGGTCCAATATTGGTCCAACGAAAGAAACTCCTTGTGTCCAATATTGTAATCACAGTGTTGGGAATCTTGGTCCAATATTGTGTGGAATACCAGAGATATTGTGATGGTAGCGATATGGAACAGAGACAACTAGGATGCTTTGAGAGGATCAGAGCAGGAGGAGGAGGAAGGAGGGCGAATTGAATCTTCAAAGGGGAACTCTGGGAAAAACGAGAGGAAGGGGACGTAGGGGGTAGGGAGGAGATGGAGGAGAACAGACGGAAAAAGCGCTGAAGAATGTGGAGATAGAGAGGAGGAGGGGACGAACAGGAAGGAGGGAGACGCTTTTGTACCATCCACAGCGTTCCTTCCTTTTATGAGCCCGCCCGCCCAATGATCGACCATTCCCGTCTTACTATTTAGCCGTCATGCCAGTATGTTAGTTTTTCAGCTTGCAGGTAGATTGGCGGGCCTGCGATCTTGACTTTCAAATTTGCGGACCTGCGAGCCTGTGATTTTGATACTTGCGTGCAAGTCGGCAAATTTTTGGCGTGCTGGCACGCCTGCAAACTTGCTACAACATGCTGGTATGTCGGCTGTTAAGACGGTGGCAGCTTCGCCGGCTATGAAACTTTAGATTTGGCCGACATTCTGGTTACACGTGACAACTTTGCCCATAGGGCTTTATTTCGGCTCAAAAAATCAAATTTCCTTGCGCCCTTTCATGCCGTCTGACGTGCGACCGTCTCGTACGCGAAGGTCGTATCGTACCTGCAATAAAGAATTTCACATGGTTGCAAAAATCACGCTCAACATGCTCCGCGATTTGAACATTTTACGGGCGCATTTCGCCCCTATAATTGGGCACCTTTCGTAAAAACCTGTTTATAGGCGGTTATGCAAATGGGAAAGGCTTGAGAATGCGAGTGGCCGTCACATGAATGGAGGAACGCCTTATAATAAGGAAATTAGAAGAGATAATAAAACAGATGTATGCAAATTAAGACGCACATTAAACTAACTTTGCTAAGCGCGGGAGGGGGGGGAAGAAAGGATGGTGGTCTAACAATAAGTTTTCTACAGGGGAATAAGGAGAGAGGAGGGGGGAGGAGAGAAAATACCCTTAGAATCGAAGGGATGGCAGAGTTCCTGGATTCGAGTGATCGAAGTGTACCTGAAGGGGGAGGGTAGGGGAATGGGAGGGATAGACGACTCACCATGAGTCCCACTGCAGATACCAATCCCCGATGACCTGTTGCTGGGAGACCCAGCTGTCGATGGAGATAACACGTCTGCCAGAAAATTTATCCCTTACAAAACCCCTCTTCCCCCCAGATGTGTGGCATGGGGAGTATTTCCAAGAATTTCAAATATTTCCATATCATAGCAAGCAAATCCTGACCACGATCGGAGGCTGCTCGCGCTGTGGAAATCGGCTACATTGGTTTACAATGAAGAGAAAAGTCGTATCGGACCGTTTAAGGGCCCTGAAAGCGCACCAATTGGCGTACAGTTGTACACATTTGTGTACAACTGTACACTTTTGACTACTTTTTAATTTAATACGTTTAATATGAGGCGAAGAGGTATGGGGCGGAGGTTGTAGTACGAGGGCCGGGGTTCTATTCATTTTGTTCATGTACTGTAGCGGTATTTTGCTTTATTTCACACTAGGGGTGCCCCCCGCCTTCGGCGGGGGCACCCCCAGGTGTTTTAGAGCAGTTTCCGCAAAAATGACAAATCTGACCCACGGAAGTTAAAGGTCTGACCTACCGAACTGGGTTACGGTAGAAGTTTTCTCGGGACCCGAAGTCGTTTGGTCAAGGTCCCAGGTCTTGAGGACCCTTCTATGCACATGTCGTTACGCAGTTACAGACTCACTAGCGCTTTATATAGTAGTAGATAAAGATTACAATACGATCCGAACGCTAAGAACTCCGCATCTTGCGCTTCCGTCCAGGGTCCACCCCTCAAGTATTTCCTGTACTTCCCTGGCCTACTCCAGCTCCGTTACCACCGTGGCGGGTACTCCTTACTATCGCATGGCCCGCACTAGAACAATGGCTACGCGCAGCCTTATGACCTCCACCATGTCTGCGACCAACTACGTGACGAGTGCCGTGACCTTCACCACGTATGCGAAATACCGATACAATGCATAAACAAAATAAATCGAATCCTAGACACTCAAACTCTAACCTTCGCCCCACACCTCAATACTTCATGTGTAGGGTTGGCAATAGTGTTGGCAAATGAAACACGAAGATTTGAGACGAATGAACTCCGTTTCACGAAACACGAGTCAATGATGTCTCGTGTTTCATGAAACACGAGACAGTTCTCAAATTATGCTTAATTTTTAGCAGAATCAGGGTGAAAATCTCATTCGAATATTCATTATCACTGTCTCGTGTTTCACGAAACACGAGAATCTCGTGTTTCATGAAACACCACGTTCATGAAACACGAGACAGTCTACATTCAACATTCGTTTCATCGACTTTCGTGTTTCATTTGCCAACACTAGTTGGCAAAGGTAAAAAGGTAGTTTAGCCTAAGAGGCCAGACAGTCTGGAAACGAGCGGTAAATTAGCCGAAGCCAGACAGGGCAAAGATAGTTTAGCTTTAGCGTCTCGCTTAAGGTAGTTTAGCTTAAGCATTTGCATTGGGCTAAACTACATTTAGCCAGACGCCTTCGGCTAAACTTCCCGTAGAAGATCGCTTGAATTGGACGGAATTTGATCGGATCTGAAGGGATCTGAAAAATGGAAAGAGTGTATGCCCCCTATTTCGACCACGCTGAATCCAATGGAACCACTCCCGAACCCCCAAAATGCTTCCTTGGTGAACTTTTTAGTATTCAAAGAGTAAACGTTTCGTATATTTTTCAAAGTTGAGTAGAGGGTTTATTCCCAATACGATTTTTCTTTTGACCATTTGGCCCCGAACCTTATCCCATCCCCACTAACTCGAACACGCTGAATCCATTCCAACTATTACCGTAACCCATAATTTTCATTCAAGACCATTTTCAAGATCCGAATTGTCCATACTACCCTAGGCGACCTTCCCTAGTAAGCTAAACTACCTTAAGCGAGACGCTAAAGCTAAACTACCTTTGTCCTTTCTGGAAAGCTAGACAGACAGGGTAGTTTAGCTTAAGCCGTCACCTTTGCCATCCCTATTCATGTGTATACAACGTTTAGTACGCCACGGAGACAACGAGTTAGAAGAGGCAATCATTTGTCGACGGGATCGAGCCCCCGACGCTCATACTCTAACCTCCGCCCCTTACCTCTACACCACATTTACAACGTTTAATATGACACGAAGACAATGCTAGAAGAGGAAAATCATTTGTCGCTCAAGGTGTTTTCTTGGAACCAATCTATTTTCTTGGGACCAATCAATATTCTTGGGACCAATCAACTATAACAGAGCCGATATTCGCGCCAGTTCTATCAGGGCACTACCAAAGGGCAGAATATTTTGCGTTTTTCTCTATTGCGCGAAGGACGCGCAAATATCTCTGGATTCACTGTAACTTCAATTCAGAAATACATTTGCTCCCGCTGTCAATGGCTCTGGAAGAGTACAAGGTTTGTCTCATTTTTATTCCTCTTTAGAACAACCTGATGATTCAGATTCTTTTCGAGCTCGGTGTCGAGGATCGTCCCAAGACATGGTCATTTTTGGACGAATTGCACAATGTGAGAGATACAAGCGGAACGCATATTGAGCAATGCCAATATTACAGGATCCATCATTTTCTGCCAAGGTGTTGTCCCAAGGCGAGAATATGGTTGTCCTTCCATTTCTCCAAACAATGATGATGAAAGAACTCAACACCGTGAACTCGGTTATGAATTTCATGCATATTCTGGACACCAACGACATTGTTGTCCGTCTTATGAATTCGGTAATGTTTTAGTGATATTAAAAGAAGTTTGGCCGCAGTTTTTTTAATCGCAAAATAAAAAAACCTTAAGATTTCAACCTAACATCACAATACGATCTCGAAAACAGCCTTTTCCCGAAAACAGCCTGCATCCGTTTAACTCGACAATATTGTGCTGTTAATTTGAATATACAGTCTTTTCTAGGCTAACCTGTGGATGTACCTAACGATGATAACCCAAGATTTAATTACGACGATGGACTTCAGCGACAAATTAAAGATCATCTGGCAAGCTCGCAACTCGGATCAGTGGATCGTAGGCACTTTGTTCCGAGAGTCTTTACACCTTAGGAGGGCGCTTGACATTATTGTCTTTTACATCTCTAAATTGCACATATTAAAATGAATTTGAAATTGAAATAATTTATCCTACTAATGAGTCGGTTTCCAACCGAAATGCTGAAGAAAGCAGCATAATGACCGTTGCGACATATATTTGGCAGAGAAATTCTCGTCCGAGAGTTTCTTATTTCTTATTTCTTATTTCTTTATCGTTCCGATCGGGCAAGGGAGCATGCGATGTGTTGTTGTGAAGTTGTCGCATTGATCGGAAGGGTATGGTCTTCGTAGACCGGGCAGTGGACTTATAGCCTTATCCGGGATGGATTGGCCATGAGAATTGATTCTGGTAATGAAAAGAGTGTCGCTCTAAAGGCGTCATTTCGGGGAAAAAAACGAAATAGAATTAAAAATAAATAAAAAATCGAAGTAAAATTCGAAACATTTCGAAATGAAAGTTTCGAAATAAAAAAACAGCTTCGTTTTTTCACGTAGACAAATGAAGACATCCGACCTTCGAGGTTGCATAATGAGGCCCCCAAAATTCAGGACGCCGTATTGAATACCACCCCAGAAATCGTCTCCTCCGTTTTCACGAAGTTATTTCGAGATTACAACCTTATTACTGGTCCGAGGGAGATGCTACTTCGTATGCAAAACGCCGAAAATAAAGATGACGTTGACACGTTGGTTAGTTGTTTTTTCCTTATGAATTAGTACTATATGGCATCCTTTTTAGACGGATTTAATCCTGAACAGTAAAATTGAGACCGTCGGTTGCTGCGTTGAATTACTGATATCCACAATGGAGAAAAATGAAGAGGTTGGTATTTTTGCATCAGCTGCATTAGTCCACGTGCCTACATATGTATTAGGTTGGTCCATAAGTCTTGTAACATGCGATTTTAAACATCTATTTATTTCTGCCTGAACTATGAATTAGGTGGCACGTGAACTTGGGGTTAGAAACGGTTTTTTGAGTTACGAATACTGCCTTGGTGGCTTATTTGTTGGAGCCTTCCAGTACAAAAGGGACCATGGGCAACCAAAGTGAACAGTGCAAGACTTATGGGCCAACCTAATATGTATGGAAATCTTACATTTCAATAGACGCATAGACTAATGTACTTTGATCTAGATTGACATGGTGCTGAAAAGTCGCCAGCCTTAAAAATCGAGTCACAATCCCACACGCATTTGACTGCGGTTATCGCTAGTTAATACTTTTGCTTGAGCTGTTCTTCGATCCGAGGATCGTTCCATTTCTTCACCAGCTACCTCTTCAATTTGTGGAAAACTTCATCAGCAGAGCAATCAAGTTAGATAAGCAGGTTCCCTCCGATATTCATCCTGAATTTAAAAATTACTCTCCCGTACTCAGAATCAAAATACTGCCGGCTATCGATCGATTTTTGATTCGTGGATCGACGAAGGACTCATTACAGTGTTGGTTTATCGCCATTTCGATGTTTATGTTCTTCATGTGTATCTCATCAATCCAGAATCTCTATACTCCTGATGCTAATTCATACTAAAGAATTACTGGGAAGAATTTCTTGACAGAATGCCAGTCTTAATAGGAGTGCATTTTCCCCTACGTCGATGTACAGACAAATGCACTCCCATTAAGACTGGTATTTTGCCAAGAAGTTCTTCCAAGTCCTACTCTGACGTTGAAGGATCTGGTCGTAGTGATTGGAAGATTTCAGTTGTAATATACACGATCTGGAGAGCCTGTTGGAATGCAGATCAATAATAACGGCAATTGCAAGGTGAGCCTAAAGTGGAAAACAACACAATTCGCGGTTATATACACAAATGTGTATGACTACGCATTTGTTAATAAAAATTTTTTATTTCAGTGCTCAGGTGTATCTATGTAGGTGTGAACACCGTCCTCTCTCGTACCTCTGACTTGTGCCCAATAGAAGCCAGTAATATTTGAACTTTGCAGAGAAAAGGAATCCGAAGCTTAAATTTTGCGTACTAATCTTGAACATTGATTCTAAACAAAAATAGAAGAAATGAACATTCGCTTTTTCGATTTAGGAAGAAAAATATTTTACAGGGCGGTCGGAAAGGACGACGAAGCGTTTAAAGGCATAATAGGAACTGAAGAATACTCGTTGTTCGTTGCCCTCTATATTGAAAATGCAAGGCCGCCATCGCGCGTACCTATAGCTATTTTGATCGATGTATGTATTCGCGCGTGGCTTTTTTTTACCGCTAGTGTTACAGGACCCAACATTTCCGGACAAGGTGCTGCTCCAGGGAAAGGAGATCGGACTCCTACCCTTTCTCCGTAACATATGCAACAAAAGCAACGACGTGCACTCATATATGCGCTGCATGACTTTTCAGAACACTAACGAATTGCGCCTTATTAACTCGGTAATATCTTAATGAAATTGTATCATGAAAGCTTATTTACGGGAATTTGGCGGTTGGGGATTTTCCTGTTTGTGATGATTATTTTCAGAAGCCGCGTTATTTTTTATTTGTTTGCTCCGCGTCAATTTAGATGGAAATTTCCAGGCAAACCTGTGGACATATCTGATGATGAGAAGTCGCGCATTTATCCCTTCCATGAAATTCAAAGACAAATTCAAGCTTATTCAGCTTGCCAGTACTTCATATCAGTGGACTGTAAGCGGATTCATATTATTATCTAGGAGGATCCCACCGCCTGCGGCTGTGGGTTCCGACTGCCGGTGGGTGAATTTTCATAAAAACATATTTTTCATTCCAAATTTAATGGTGTTCGTTTTGGGGCGGTCCCTTAAATTCCGGTACCAGAAAGCATTTTTTTCCGGAATTTACGGATTTCCAGAATATGCGGAATCGTCTTACCGAGGTCGACTTGGGAGGGGGGGAACGGGTAGGTGAAGGCTCTCGAGGCTCTAGGACCGATGCATGACATTTTTGCGGTTCCACAGTGCGCGCGGAACGGGTTAGAAGTTCAGTGTTGCGAACATATACAAATAACTCTATATATATGGTCCATTGAGTGCTTGTTGGAGCTACATGAGATATTTGAAGCGAGATGTGGAATTTTTTTTAACGTGGAACGGAAACTGCAGAGGAACAGAAAATAATGACAAGTAGACAATAACCATTCATCTGGAACGCAATTATTATTGGAGTTCTCACAACTCCAATAATAATTGTTAGCAAACGACTCCAGGCTTCCAAATTTCAGGATGCCATTTTGAACAGCACGCCAGAAATCGTCTCCGACGTTTTCACGACGCTGTATGGACATTCCGACAATATCTACGTCATCGATTTGAGGGACATGTTGTATCATCTCCGCAACTTCGAAATAGATAATAACATTGACAGAATTGTGAGTTTTGTTTCGAAACACTTCAATTTGATACCCCTTCTAGAAGCGTCTAATCCAGAACGATGTAGATGAGAGCTTCCTTGATTTATGCCGTGATTCGTTATTAGTCATGGAGACGAATGAACAAGTTGGTATTTTATCATTATTTTTTTAAAATTTTTGATGCATTTGTTGCATCTACTAATGAGCAAAGTTGATAATATAAGAGAAGGCCGAAAAAAAACCAATTCTTGAAATCGCGAGGGGATGGGGGACATTTTCCACGGAGAATCACCAGCCCGGAAAGTTCGGATTTCGCGAATGCGCAACAATAAACAAGATTATTGTGAGCATGAGCGTAGCTGTATGCTTTGGAGCGCTACAGCCTGTAGCGCTCCTAAGCATGCACAGCTAAAACAATCATATTTCGAGGTTCCCAGTGTCCGGATTTCCGATTCGGAGTTTCCGACTCGGATGCCGAGATTCCCGAATCGGTTTTTTTGTCCTTCTCTTATATTCATTTCAAGTAAATATTATTTTGCCGACGGTAATATCCATACGGAATGAACACTGGTCGACCTCCTGCTAAACGCAGTAAAATGGCGAAATAGCAACTTTGGCATGCGATTACACTATTTTTACGGAGTTTATTGAATATGGCGACCAGCCTTCTTTCCGTATGGATATGTCCAATACATTTTCATTTTCATTCTGTTTCAGCTCTTCTTCGACACGGAGATCGTCCGATTTCTTCTGCATCCGCAAGTTCCTCGCTTTTTGGAGAAGTTCACCGAAATGGCTGTCGAGCAAAATCTCAAGGTACTACACCCCCACATCATTTTGTGCAATGCTTCTCAGAATATTGCTGGCGGTAGATCGATTTTGGAGAAGTGGATCGACGAAGGACTGATTGAAGCGTGTGTTTAGTATAATATTTTAGCAGACCTGAATCTTGAGATGAAGAAAGCCGATTCAAAAAGAGCATTGAAGGATTGTACGAGACTCACGTGCGCAGTCATTTTATGTGTTTCGTCTGGAGGATCTGCTGGATTCAAAGCCATTGGTACAGGCAATTGCAAGGTGAGCCCAGCGTATTTTTGTAGTTTTACAGTGAAAACGTAAACTATAACTATAATACACTGCATGTGAAACATTTAAAGGTGTGAGTACTTCTATAGGGACTCTGACACGATAACATTTGTGAAAATATATCACGAACGCCGCAATCTACTACTATATAAAGAGCGTGTTTGTCTGTGAGTGCATGTGTCACGTTTGTAGTTTGTAGTTTGGAGCCTAATCCGCCAGGCGTTCCCCGCCGCCGCAGGCGG
>JACMIG010004164.1:0-10755 GCA_014805385.1 Levipalatum texanum
AGATGTTTTCTAATTTCGCGTCGGGACCCAAGGGGATTTCGAAATTTTCCATAAAACTCTACATTTACAAATAACTCATGGGGGTGCATCTACAGTTAACAGCTGAGCCCCTCTAGCCAACGTTGAGTCCCTGTGACCGCCCCTAGGGCTAGCTACCGTGAGGATAGCTGAGACGGCCTCTTAAACTGAAAATATCGCTCACCCACGGCAGGAGCGTCATAAGCATCGCCAAGCAGAATCTCGGGGGCGCTGTAGGCGAGGGATCCACACGACGTCTGAAAAGATCGCCATGTACAAGGTGGTAACCTTTTAGTGACCAACAGAATAATTCAACAAAAGATCTGTAACTATTAATCGTATAAATTTCCTGCTAATAAACTAACAAAAATGGAATCGCAACCACGGTGGAATTCTGTGGCACGTTCCTCAAGCGAATTTCAGCTAAATTGCGAATCGATGATTATTTTCTAATTAAATAACTTCTAGAAATTGCGAACAGTAATTCCAGGTATTTATACGAAACATCAAAAGAGCACGTTTCGATTACAACATACCCGTAGCTGCTCGCCGGGTTCGAACAGATTGGAGAATCCAAAATCTGTCAGCTTCACCATACCGAGGCGTTCGAAGAAAACGACGTTCTCGGGCTGAAAGGGAGCATCGACAAAATGGATGAGTAAAGTAAATATATTTTCAGAATAATAATTATTTGAAATTACCTTGAGATCGCGGTGAACGACGTGGAGCTTGTGGCAGTAGTTGATGGCCGTGATGATCTGTGAGAAGTACTGCTGAGCCGCCTTCTCCGGACAGCCCTGAAAATGCTTTATAAAAATATTATGGGAATGGCCAACTAACATGATGCTGACAATCAGGAAGAGAGATGATATTTTCACTTGAATACTAGGGTACTATTCAAGAAAAACAAACTTCGTAAATATTTAATCGTTTCAGAATATTTTATTATAAAAGTTTGGCAATTTTGGCACTATAAATATAATGAAATTGCTCCTCGATTAAAAAAAAAACTCTGTCACCTTTTCGTGCTTGGCGATAAAGTCGTGCATGTCGTAGTCGCCGAGTTCGAGTATTAAAAATAGCTTCGAGTGCGTGTCGATGACCTAGAAAAAAACTATTTGCATACTGCGTTTAGTAGAACGTCTCGCTAGTGGTAAAAAGCGTAAATACTTTCGAACAGAAAAATTATATATATTTGCGATAAGCAGCCTAATTACCTCGTAGAGCCGCACGATATTGGGATGCTGGACGAGCTTCATGCATCGAACCTGGAATAATCTCATTTAAATTTCTCGTCCTTTTCTAAAAATAAGGATAGCCCTGTGTGCCCAATTTCTCCGTATAGCGAGGCTTATTGTTGGGTTCCCCCGCGGGTCTACCAAGTCCCGAATTGTCTGTTTTCTTCCAGTGTTCTCCCTCGTTCTCGGAGAGGAGGGAGGGGAAGGGAGAGAGGAGAAGAGGAGTATTCTGGTATCCCCTTCTCCTTGCGTGCAGAGAAGGACATTCGGGGGTCGCCCTCGTCTCGTTCCCTTCCCGAAAACATCTTCAGCCTTCAATATCCTTTCGCAAGCGTGCGAGATGTGCGGCGGGGGAAAGCGCGCTTCGAATGGACCCGTGGACAGTGACTTCCATTTCCAATTCTTATCCGAAAATAATGATCAGAGTACAGTGAGGAATAGAAAGGGGTTACTAAGAACGTCTCCTTCTTTTCCGCTCCTTTTCTCGTCTTCCCATTTCCCTTCGCTACTCCGGAAGCTCCTGGCCATTAAGTCACGGGCATTGCCGCACACATGGAAAGTCGTCGGAATATTGCTCGTTGCAGCTTTTGGGAGAAGAGGGAGGAGTGTGGGGGGAGGGGATGCGTCAGCGCGTCGTAAAATAAGATCGTCAGAAAATGGCCCGACTCAAGCTGACGACGACCGGAACCACTCCTCCCGGTGGCAATTTCCGAATTCTCAACTCCTCCCTCTTCGCCTCTTCCACCCCGTTATACAGCCTGATGGAATGATGGCGGACAAAAGAGCGCGTTAACAGATGTTGGTTATGAGTGCAATAAAAAGCTGAGGGGTCCCTCTGGTGAAATTCGAACCCCGGTGTGTGTGGATATTGCGGAACTCGACCCAAGAGTTTTTGTTTTGATCTCGTCTCACTCATGACAAGGCTCTTCCGTCGGTACTGGGTGTCAACGAGTCAGACAGACAGACAATTCCCTCCCCATCATCACGAATTCGAGAGGCGAACGGGGGCTGAGTCATCTAAAAATGGAGCGAGAATCAGAGCGTGGACGGGCGGAAACGCGCCTTTTTCGGCCATAAATAATAAGTTTTCCAGATCGATTGTGAGAACAAAAAATTATAAAAATAGATATAATTATCGTGCCTCCTGCATAAGATGGCTGGCGGACGCGGGGTCGAGGTTGCCCTTGTCGATGACCTTCACCGCAACCTGTAAATAATATCATTCGATTATTTTTATTTATTATTTAGAATTTTTTTGAATATTTTAATAATTAATGTGTTTTGATACATCTACTCATGTGTTTGCTACACAAATGTTCACATGCATTTCCCAGGAGCCACCGGAAATCTGCGTCATTGAGTCCCGAATTTCTGATAGAACTGCATGTCTGAATTCATGTCTTGGGCATAGAGATAGCATGGAAACGTGGAGAGGAAAGGGCAGCAGAGTAGAAATCAGGCCTGCTCTCCATCCACCCTCTCTGCCCTCCCTCCCCCACTGCGAGGGAGAGGAAAGAGCACCTGTTCGTCGCAGACTGCATAGAGATGCCAGTTCACTAGAACAGACTAGGGAATTCCTCCGTAATCAGAGAAACCAGGCACAAATATTAAGTAATAAAATAGTGAATTGCAGGATATTTTCATCATAACAGATGAATTTATATTTTATAAAAGTTCTAAAAATAATGATGTTTAAGAGCAAATTATTCCACCTGTTCGCCTGTGAAGACGTGTCGGGCGAGCTTGACTACAGCGAAGTGTCCCTGCCCGATCGTCTTCTCCAGATCGTAAAGACCAGCAATCAGCGGACCGCCCCGTAGGGATCTGCATAATCTTTTATATAACTCGTTCAATAGTCGAATAGCGTTTCGATGCACATCGGCTACTATTCCATTGACGGAAATATTTTACGATTGTTTCTGCAAGATGCTTTCAGCACACAAATAGCTCGAAGTTCAATGCTGTATGTCAGTCAACTGACGAGGCAGGAAACCAAATTTATCTCGCCCCCTGTGGTTGGCATGTGATGCACAGTCAGCCATGCGGGGGACACTACAATTCTCGCTCCTCGCTGTATTCGTTCCTTCTCTCCCCTTTCAAAGGGATTCGGGCGAGAGAATGTCATGTAACGTTCCCGGCGCAGCGTACGGCCCTCTCGTAAAATCCCACAGCCCCCCGCCCGAATCATTTCCGAAGCCGTTTGCTCTCGGAGCATCCGTTAATCCATCGGGATTACGCCGCGTTTTGCGGTTGCCGTACGCAATAATTTCTACCTTTTTGCAGTCAGCCTAACGAATAAAAGACTGACCTCCTTCTGCTAATGCGTACTGGAGTCTTGGGGACTGAAGAGCACGGCCCTTCAGCCATTGCTGTAAATGAGGATGGAATTAAATGCGAAGAAATAAAGGGCAAGCAAGGGCGAGCACTCGAAAGCTGTGGGAGCACGCGAAAACGTTGCGACGTCGAGAGAAGGACGGGAGACTGGAGCTCTATTGAGGGAGTAGGGAGGGAGGAGGAGGAGGAGCAGAATCAGCCCTCGCCCTCTCCTCTCGTTCGGCCCGCGGCCCCATCGCCCTGCACTCTCCCCGCTGTGTACACTCTCGAAGTGCGTGCGCCGGGTGTGTGCACATCTTTCTGATCTTCTCCAGAGATATTTCGCGGTCGGTAGATACGAGAATAGAGCTTGGAATGTATGAAGAAACGATATTTACTGAATCTTTATCAGTTTGAAAGCAAAGGAGTTAAATGCTGGAGGACATGGCTACTTCATGCGGTGAGTTCTCTGGGCGTGAATACAAAAATCAGCGAGTGGTGCTTAGAAACGGAATCACATTCTTCTAAAGTATGTTTTTTTAAGAAGTTTTGTCTCCCCTCAACACCCGCAGATTTGATGTGACAAGATCGCATTTGATTTATTGTTGTTCCCGAGGAGGATAGACTAAAAATAGGTCGATCCCTCTAAATGTTGTGCTTACTCTGCCTCCAGCTTCTGGTGGAGATTCATCGGGTTACGTCTGGAGGTTCAAATTCGTCTTCCATTTATCACAAAGTCTGCGTGCAACACATTGTATCAATTACAAACGGCATGCACAGGAAACACAAGCTTCTCCTATTCTGCTACTCTTCACGATTGACGGCGGACGAGGATGTTGAATTCGAAGGTAGAGTCCCAGTGGATCTGGCACGTCACTCGCACCGTCACGAAGCAGTTCTAAACGAGCATAATCTTTGATTTCCCATCTTACAAGGGAAATAAGCAGTATTCCTCTGGAAACTCGAGGCGAGACTACATAGGTGCGTTTGAAAGAGCGCGAAAAATTCGGCAGATCAGCATCAAAACATCTTGCGGAATAACATCGGAGTTGTGGTGGGAAAAATCACTTCGCACCGAAATCTTTGACTCTTTTGGAAGAGTCAACAAAGTCTAGACTCTCCTCCTCCAAACCGAGCCGCGTGTTACAGTGGGTAGAGAGTGGGTTTGTCGAATTGTTGGTCTTCGGTTCAATTCCCTCTCCGCGCCATTTGTATTGCAAGCTGTTTGCAGTTGTTTCCGAATCTTTTGATTAAAGGGAAACAACTCTAAGAGCTATCTCCTGACGCTCCTCATCCGCGAAGTTCTATCAAGAACAATTGATCACATTTATCCAACGAGAGATATTGTCGATCACCAAAATTCGGCGTTGCGTGGGAAAATGCAGCTGATGACCTACCTTTCTGCAAGTGTTTTCAGAGTCAAAGTTATCATAATATCACGGTAGACCATGAGATGCTTTTTTTCTCTTAAAATTGTTTGCCCTTTAATCAAAAGATTTGGGAAACAACTGCAAACAACTTGCAAAACAAATGACGAGGAGAGGGAATTGAACCGAAGACCAAAAGTTCGAAAAACCCGCTCACTAGCCACTAGACCATGCGGCTCGGCTTGGGGGGGGGGAGTCTAGAATTCGTTGACTATTCCAAAGGAGTCAAAGAGAAAATAAAGAGAAAAGAAGAGAAAATTTTTCCCACCGCGAGTCCGATGTTATTCTGCGAGATGTTTTGATGCTGATCTGCCCAGTTTTTGGCGCTCTTTCTACCTAGTCTCGCCTCGAGTTTCCATAGGATTACTTATTTCTCTTGTTAAAAAAAGAAACCACACCTGGAAGAAGAATCTATCCCCGTCGATGCACCTGTCCGTGAGCTGCCGCTCCCTCAGCTTCTGTTCCGTCGCCACCGCATTCTGGAGGGAAAGGTCAAGAGGGTCACATCGAGACATCCATACCATGATGAATCCATCTTGCAGCTCGGAGAACGACGCCCTCTTCGCCTTCTCCACCCAGATAGAAGCCGATGCTTCTCGTCCCTCTGCGCGATATGCCTACAAGAATATGATTGGTCTTCGATCCAAGATTTCCGAACCTCGATGAGCCTCCGAACGTCTCTCGTCGTCAACCCTTTGCATTCGTCTGTAATCACATTAGATCATCGATTTTCTACGGCACACTCACGGCAGGTTCGCGACACGGCAGAAGAGCTGAAGAATCGGCACGGACGGAAAATTGACCTGAAAACATCATTCGATCATCGGAATTTTAAATAAAGGATATCTACGCTGATTGTCCTCTAAATAGTAAATACGCTACTTGCCAGTCGCAGCCCGTCCCCTTGGCCTATCAAGGGGGGAATTGAACTACTTCATCACTGCGTGTCATTTAGTAGTTCTGTGAGCATACATTCCGTACGGATAATGCCACCGACAATATCATTTTGAAGAGAAAACATAAAAAAATCAAGAAAATTCACGCAGAAAAATGGATTTCGACAATCTGCCATCTATAAGCCCCGTGCAAGGATTTTCTTTCAAATTGCGTACTTTTGGTATTTTTAAGGCTCAAATACCAAGGTATTTCACGACCATACGGTATATTTCGCGCACAAAACGCGCACCTATTAAACGGGCGCCATAGTAAATTCGCGTTCTGTGCTCGAAATATACCGCGGACCTAAATACCAATTTACGCAATTCGATAGAAAATCCTTTCACGGGGCTTATATGGCAGACTATTCAGTGTATTTGCGGCATACTGATATCTTCTGTCATATATGGCAGAGTTGCCGGACAACTGTGGCAGAATAAATGGCAGATTGAATCTGTATGGGGCAAATCGGAAGATTTTTGTGAGCGCTGACCATGATCTCCAGTTCGACGGCCGTCTGTGCCAGGTACGTCAGAAGATCCGTGACGGCATCTTCATCGCTTTCATCAGAGAGACCGAATCTTGCAGAAGTCGACAATGCCAGGAATGAACGAAGGAAGTTACTGGAATATCATCGCTATGGAATGCATATTTACAACATCTGACATGTGAATGCCTAATCGTTAGAATCATCAACACCAACCGATTTCCCGCGTTGATGTCGCCGATGAATTGGAGCTTGTTTGCCGTAACGGGCCGCACACCGTCCTGTGCATCCCAGCTCGGCAACGGGTCACACGAGAACAGTTCCAGTTTCCTCTTCGTTACCACGGCCTTCAGCCTGGGAAATATCTACTATTATATAAAAGACGTTTGTCTGTCCTACTGTCTGTCCATCGCTTTTGTAGTTTGTAGTCTGGAGCAAATCTCGATCTAGGTACGTAGTAGAAACCCCGGACCCTCGTCAAACGACTTCGGAAACTTATACCGTAACCAGTGACCGGGGAATAGAATACCTAATTCACGGATGCAGATAAAAACGTGCGTCTACTTTAATTTACGGAATCGGGAAAAGATCGTTCATACGTAGATAACGACAAGGCTCCTATCGACGATATGTAGAACGAGAAATCGGTATGTCGCGGCAAAGCATCGTTGAGGTCCACGACGTCCGATTCGAGAATCGCCATCTGAAAATGGTTCTGAGAGGAAGGGCCTGGAATATACCACTAGCCAAAAACGAAGAAATAACACCCTATGCATTTGGCACAGGCGCCCTATTATGTTCTGGTTTGCTAGTGTTAATGAAAGAACATATTGCCGGGAAGCCGAAGAGTACTAATTCCCACGCTCGGACAGTACCAATAAATTCACACTCCATTCCATATTGGATTGAATCACACGAGTCATGAAACGGGACTTAATGAGGTAGATCAAAAGCTCGCACAGTCCGTCATTTTTTTAAAATTAGAACGCATCGGGTTCCCGACAACAACTGAATGCATCTATTGATTCAAAGTCTATATAGTACCTCGGCCACTTTTTCAGCGTTTCAAAAGTTTCATGCTATCAGACAATGGGTAACGAACTTCATGAAGCTCCAGCATGGCGAACTTGAGAGCGTGAAGCGGCGGGAAGAATGGAGGGTGGATAATGGTCGAGTCCTGATTTAAAAATTGAACGAATTAAAACTTCCATTAATATGCCTACCTCATCGACAGCCAGGATCAACTGCGAGAAGTCCTTGCATGGAAGTGGAAGCTGAAAAGTCGTTATTTATGTTTTTTTCTCTCGATTGCGATGTATTATTGATTATGATACAGTAAATTCCGTTAAAGAAGGTCTGGCAGCAACTTTGATGCAAATTGCCACTCTTAATGCGCGTGCATTTGCCCATACGTCGACGTATTCAAATTCGAAATTTCCAAAAGTCGACGTAGATACAGGCAAATGCACTCCATTAAAAGTGTTTCTTCAAGTGGCTGCCATTCCTTCTTTAAATTCCTTGATAAGAGAAGGGGAACTCTCGCGTGGAACGTAAATGCGCTTACATTTGAATGTTTCCCAGCGAAAACGTCGGGCTCGTGATTCACGATGAGTTCGAACTTGATGCCCTGTGCGGCATCCGAGCCCTGAACGAATCGAAGGAGTATTGAGATAGATACTGCATAACTAAATAAATATTGGATTCCTACCAGTAAATCCCTCAAGGTTTGTTTAGCTTTTGTTGCTGAGATTTGACCTTTGTGACGCGATAGCCTACACTCCGCATAATTGTTTTTATTTTATTCCTATATCAAGTTACCAGGGGGTCCCCACCGCCTTTGGCGGTGGGCCCTCCCCTGCCTGTGGGCATTAAAAATCAAACCAAATTGATTGGTAATCATTTTTGGCCACTTTGGGCCGATTCCGTAAAGTCCGGTCCCGGAAAGTAGTATTTTCCGGAATTTACGGACTTCGGGAATATGCGGAATCGTCTTCCCATGGTTGACTTTCTATCCAGGTGTCGTCACTGACGCACAGATACACAGACACACCAGCCTTTTATATAGTAGTAGATTTCAATTTCCTTCTGTGTACACTCACTTTTTCGCATGCGATAGTGCACTGGTGCAACGGGAGGAGACGTCGATTGATGTCGATGGCAGTCTTCATCGTCCTTAAAGTGCCCAGATTAGAAAAATGTGTGGCTAATTTTCCGAGATTCGTATCAAAGTTCTGACCGAAAGAATCTACGCAATGTACTTATATTATAAAATGACGAAATTAGCGAACATGGGCAGCGCATTCAAAAATTATGAGCAAACATTGAGCTCCGAAAGTAGAAGAGACCTGCAGACTGCGCGCATTCGTTCGACGTCGATAGCCTTCAGGGACGAGAAGACGCGCAGCAGGAGCTCGGGAGGCAAATCAGTGAGGCCCACTTTCTGAAATCACTCCGTTATACAAGTCAGGTAAACACTTAGGTAAAGAATAATGTGTACCCCTGATTTTTTGAGAATTACAGTATATCTCAGCTATCTACAGTATCACACACTACCCTTCTGTCTACTGCACCCCTACCGTATACCTCGGAAATACGGCGAATTACGATATGCCTTTCAACCGCCTACTGTATCCTATGAATCATATGATAGACTATGAAGCTACAGTATCCTTTTACAGTATACCTCTCTATTGTATCTACAGTACCCCTCTGCCTGTCCCCCTACAGTATACCTTATAGGATCCGTAGGCGCGCTCGATAACGACGATATCATGCCCCATCGAATCAGCTGCGTACGCCTCAAGCGCCACGAGAAGCAGCATTTGAATGGCGATGATCTAAGATTACGGTAGTCAGGCAATTCCACTCGGGACCAACCAGGACGCAAAGCCACCTGCTCGGGAACGATGGCGAGAAGCCATTCTTGGCGTCCCCCTCCCTTCAAGAGTTACGGCGGTTAGAGGGGCGGGACATAACTACAAAATGATCCGATCAAACTACAATTTTCAAAGATCAGGATCAAACTACAAAATGATCCGATCAAACTACAAAGTTCAAAGATCAAACTATGCACCTTGATGTGCTGAAAGTAGACGTTGTCATCGGTGGCGTCGCCCGTGAGACCGAGCAGCGCCTTGGCACTCACCTTAAAAGAGCCAGCGTATTATCTGCGTCATTCAGGCGCCGAAAAGGTGTCGACGACTCGAAAAAGCAGCAGTCTCTTCCTCACATTGAAGCAGCGATAAGAAGAGAGGCCATCGATCGTAATCGCAGACTGGCATTTCTCGTCTATCGAATGCCCCTCTCCAGTCTTCTTCTCCGTAGTAGTCTCCAGGGGTTCAAGGCGTTCCTGCGTGGTGGTGGCCTGAAGAATCCAGTTTGCGATCAGACAACCGCAACGCGCGAGGATGACGCGTCGCGGCTACCTTACCTCCTTCGTTGTCTCGGTAGAAGGGGAGGTGGAGGTGGAGGAGGAGATGGCGTTGCCCTCTATCGTTGTCTGCATCGTAGTCGTTCCTGCTGCAGCCTCCGTCATCGTAGCCTCCGAGGCGCGGGGCTCCTGAACGGAAGATTTGGGAGTACGGTAGGTCCAATTCATGGAATATCGAAGACCTAATTCGCGGATCAGAAATGGGACAGTTCACGGAAGCGCGGTATTACGGTATTGTCTCGAACCTCGGATGACGTCACAACGTCGTCGGAAATCTTGTTGGAAGGAATCACGACGGGAGCTTGCCAATTCGGGTTGCCTCGCTTGCTTCGATTCAGCTTCTCCTCGACAATCGATTCGACCGGTTGCTCAGCGGCCGAACCGCATACCTTAAATATTCGGTTTCCCACCACGAAAAGTACCGTATACCAGCAACGATCTCACAACCAAAAAACCGTCTTCTTTCACGGGATGCTGCAGATCTTGTCGACGGCGAGGAAATTGTAGAGGGCAACGAGGGTGAGCAGTAGCTGGAGGCCCTTCACGAGGTGCGCTACCCGCATCCTGAGGGGAATGAGAGGATTACGGTATCTTGGGGGACAAGTAGGGAGGAGGAGGAGAGGAAGTACCTGAGGCAGTGAAGTCAATGGAGGGAGCTCTCGAGGCGAGCGGACGGGAGGAAGGCAGACGAATCGTGTGCCAGTAGAATGAGACGAAGCCAGAGAAGTTGCAGACTCATTTTTTCCGATCGATGAAATCGCTGTCTGCTAATTACGCAAAATTTCAATGCAAAAGTGTCTTTCTGTCTGATGATTGCTCGATTTTTCCTCCCCCTGGATAAGACGAATGGCGGTGCTTGTGTTGTACCTCTTGGGGGGGGGGGGGGGGGGGCGGGGGGGCGGGGGG
>JACMIG010004165.1:0-10754 GCA_014805385.1 Levipalatum texanum
GCTACCATATACTATAGATAACAGGATCCCCACGCAACGCTACCTATAATGTTCCACCAGGTGCTTGATTAGATCTGGAATTACGCAGACTGCGTGATAGTTATTCGATTAATGTTTCGCTGGCAACGGCACAGCATTGTTTCATGCATGCGCTAAAACAATAGCATCATGATATTCGATACATCATCATTTTTCTCGGTACTATATTGAAATCCACTAAGAACGCATTGCGAAGAAATGTGGCAAGCACTGGAAGATACAGGTTGATATGTTTGCTGACCAGATACAGCACATCGTAATAAGTAAAATGAGTTTTAGAGTTCTTCCTGCTCGTCAAGTTCAACGTCTGTCTCAGAAGAGAGTGAATTAATGAGAGGTCTTAAGTGGAGATAATGAGGGTGACTCCAATAATGAGGGTGACTAAAAAATAATGAGAGCGACTACAAAACATCCTGTCTGACCGGCTGCGCCAGACGGACGACATGATTCAACTGTTTACCATAGAGGCATAAAAGACGGCACGCGCCTGTCTCTATTTCCGCGCTTGCCCGTTGTCAATACATTGCTAGCAGTAGAACACATTTCAAGCATTTACTCTCGCCTCGTGAACTATTAAAATGAGTCATACCGTTCTCTTAACCGAACGACTCTCGATGAGTGTAGCAGGCGATTTTCCAAATGACAGAATATATCTGCAAAGATCCGCGAGCGCCTTCCTATAGGCGGAAGTGGTGAGAATGAGAGTGGTGGAATGGACTGCAGAATGAAGCAGCTCTACGCATAAGGTCACCCAGACTGGCTTCACGCCTGACATGGAGTCGATGATCGATAGGAAGGGCGAGGTACGGTTACCGAAAACGGGGGGAACGAAAATTATTACAACGTACGCGCAAATCGGAACAGATAGCACACACGTTGGGATCACGGCCTGAAACAAACGCCGTGTCTCATGAACACTCTATTAATATACAAGACACCTTACAGATTAAAAAGTTGGGTGTAGTAAACTTCCCCTGCTTGTAAAGTGCACTTCGTGCACGCAAGAGTGCACTTTTCAGGAGGGGGGGGGGGAGTTTACTACACCCGACTTTTTTTAATCTAACGGGTCTTATATCTTCTAATATTGATTAGAGTTGGACACTTTCAGCTCAACGAATCGTCCTGGGACTACGACAGACGCAATGAAAAGTGAATTAAGCCAACCCTACTGTTGATGATTACTTGCAAAATGAGGATGTTAGTAAGGCGCCGATGGTTGTTCGTTGTTTGCGTGCTCATGTAACTTCTCTGCAATCATAGGATGCACCTTTTGGATGGGGATACTACCTGATTGTCGAGAGCACGAAGAATGTGCCAGGCTAGTGAAGTTTCCATAAGTACGCCACAGACTGCTACCTTTATGATGCGATCAGTTGGCGGCTAGCAGACAAGTTCTCATATTGTGGTGGTGCACAAGCTTGTCCTTTTTGCGTTCCGTTCCGCGGAATTTCGACTGTTCTCTCATTTTTTTTTCTCGTTTCTCTAACTGTCTCACGACGTTAGAGACAGTGGAGAGAGATTTGCACCTAGGCGCGAAGTTGCAGAATGATTTTTGGATCCCAATTTTTGGCACGCGCTTTCTATGTATGCCAGATGCCCGTGTAATGGGAATCTAAATATCATACTGAAATCGTTGCGTATACAGTGAGCGTAATGAAGGAAGTAGGCGACGCAGCATCGTACACTACCCAAGCGTATCCGTGAAAAGGAAGCCATGGAACTCCGGCAAATCTCTGAAATTAAAAATCTTCCGGTTATCCCCATTGTACCACAGCCTGATGGAGAGATGTTGCAGTAGGAATAGTGTTGACTGCTGCCAACGCCATCAGAGGAAGGGGTACTAGCAGGATAGAAAAGGTTACTAACATGACGGACACATATGTTGGCTGAACGAACGATTCACATTTGCTAATCATTGCAGGCTGCAATGCTATCTCAAACTTGGGTAATTTAACCGGCGACGTCGCAGGTGTTAGTGGGGAGCGAAAGTGCAATCCCACCTCTAACTGGCGTAATTAAACCGACGACGTCACAGGTTTAACATACACGCAAACACGGCGATTATTTAGGTAATGGATATACCGTAGAGAGTTTGAAGGCATGCTGAGTGGGGAGAACAGCCTGTTGGCGATACAAAAAGCAATACAATATGGCCGTCTGTATGTTGATCACACCGAAGAACGTTACAACCTAATGTAACATCATTAAACAATGCAAACAAATTTGTAGCCCGCAAAATCTACATACCACACAGGTGTGCATTCCAAGTCCTGCCTTGCATAGAAGACCCCAGCAATATCCTGCCAGCATGGGAAACAATGGAAGAGGACAGAACAGAATAGTCAAGAATACGTCATTGAAAGTAACACAAAACTGCGAATTCTGATCATTCAGAGAAATTGAGCAGTTGTTTACCTGTAGGTTCACGAGATACCACTTGTAACGCCCGACAAATTTAGGAGTCTTTAGCAGCAGCAGAGCGAACGTCACTAAGGACAATACAAAGGAGATGCTTCCGATCAGATGAATGTAGAAAATGACATTATTCTGCAATAACAACCAATAGTTTATGACGTCGGATGAAAAAACTTCGAAGTTTAGATCGATCGTGATGTTGAACTCCATCACAGAAAAATTGTCGATACGAAAGAACAAAATCAATTCCGAGAACGCAGTTTTAGAATAAAATGAGAAAACTGGGTAAGGCACAGACACAAGATCCAATTTCAAAGCAACAGATCGGACAACGAAGGGCTGACGGCAAAAGCGCAGACGGCTGGTTGGATCGCATTACATTTCGAGTATTCCACCTGTCATTCATGGCACACGAAGTAATTGATCCAGGTCGCTTTCCAGAGACTACTCCACATGGAACAAAGATTACTCCACATGTCACAGTCAGATTGTGTCGCTATAACGATACAACGGTAACTCTTTTTGGATGGGAAAGTTTTAGCTATTGTCGCATTTTATATGATGAGTCTCATTGTCAGCCAACCCCGACCAACCAAGTCGGACCAGAAGACTACAATACATCAACAAATGGTTGAGGCCCGATAAGAGTCCGTTCGCGTAAGGATCGACCAGATTCGCCAATCCTGGGAACAGCAGAATTTTTTCTTAACCAGGGCGGGTCATATGTTGAATTTAGGAACCTTAGGTGTGGGAAAGAAGAATGCACCATAGCTCCGGTCACGTAGACTACGGGTACCTGAGCAGCACTCACAACATATTTCTTTTTTGTGTGACCCCTTCAACAGTTTCCACACATGAAATCATAGTGTCGTCGGTAGGTCTCTGGAATGGATATTTAGACCCATGATACCCGTATCATGCTTCAAAATCGGTGAAATGAACGCTGGTGGAATGATCGAAAAAGTGCGCCAAACATCATAATATGCTGTTCAGGCAAGTTTTTGAGCAATTTCGAGAAAAGTATTTTTTCGACTTTTTGTTGGTACCTCATGGAAAATTTTCAGACCATGATGCGGGCTCTAAAATCGACTTTTTGAATGTAACCGTAAAAAAGATCAATAGTAATGTTGAACTCCATCACAACATGTGATCAATGCGAAGGATCAAGATGAATACGGAGAACCTCTAAAGCTAGTGTTCTATTAAGATTTGTTTGAGTTTCTTAAACATAACTGTTTAAAGAAAGACTGGGAAGAACTTCTTGGCAAAATGCCAATCTTAATGGAGTGCATTTTCCCCATACGTCTACATATTGAATTGTAGCATTTCAACACGTAGACGTATGGGGAAAATGCATACCATTAAAATTGGCATTTTGCCAAGAAGTTCTTCCCAGTCCTTCTTTAAGGCACGGAGACACGACCAAGCTGTAAGCAACCGGTAGGACGAAAGAAGAGGGCAATAGCACAACCAGGCTCATTATCTTTTACACATTCCACCTGTGATTAATGGAAATCGGAGAAATGGTGCCTGGAACATTCCCAGGAATTCATACTTGGAGACATGGAGCAAACAGATTGTGTCGCATGGCGAAAAATAGCAAACAAGTTTTTTGAAAATGGATCCAACCATACACCTGCACTAAATTGAACATCAGTTGTCCTTGCCGGAAAGGTAGCCGTGAAGCTCAAATTCCCCCTGTCTATTTTATTATCGGCGATCCAAACGCGTCTAATATTCCGTTCCGTACGCGACTGTTCTCGCGTCACTGAAAAGGGTATGCCTCTCGTCGTCTGGACGGTTAAAGGTACTCGGCAAGGGCTACAACAATTCTTTATTTTGCTTTGATACTTCGTTTTTGGATCTATCCTGTATTTATCCCAACAATAACAAAAAAATCCCGATCAAAAATAATGAATTTCAGCCGGAATAAAATTGTTTACTACGGAAAATTCAAGTCCGCTCCTACCATAACGCTAAATGCAGTAATGCCGGGATATTTGTACCGTGGAATGGCAACGTGAAGAAATCCCAGAACCGTGAAACAGAACTATTTCGACTCCTCGGCCCGAGCGGTCGATGGCCAGTATTTCTTGATTTTCACGCCTGTGGGCAGTGTTCGCATTCATTATTCTGGAAAACACCGTGTAGTCTTCTAGTAGCGCTCCACTTCTTTTATCTAGTCATATTTCTGATCATTCGAAGGCGAAAACGCACAACGCGTTCCAGTTATTTCGCAAATCTAGCTACTTGCTCTGTTTAGCGATATTCGTGCAAAGAAAATTTGTTCCGCGGTATTTCAATTTCATTCGGCGCGTTTTCTTTGTTGTTTGCGTGAGTGCTGAAGGGGTTTCGCGAACTGTCGTTTTAATTTCTCGAGCAAATTGATGCCTTTCCAAGTGAGCAGTTCGATATCGGAAGCGAAACCATCAAGCTCAGCAACACCAACACCATCAATGCCCTCCTCCAGGTTCGTTCCACAAACATTTCTACCGATAAAATGTTGGTAAGACTGCAGCAATTTATTTTAATCGTATCATCATGTATATTTATTTTAATTATTTGTCAATTAATAGATGGACGCTTGTGATCGTCTCTTCTACGACTCGACGCCGCAGCTCCTTCAACTGGCGCCGCCGCTGCTAAGTATGTGTATTCATTTTATTTTTTTATTCTAAGAAGTCAAATCGAGAACTAAGGATGCGGCGGCACGCTGCCGCCGCCGCATCCTTCGTCTCGCTCGCCAAGCAGGCAGATCAATCTTTCAAAACTTTTTTATATTTGCAAGCACTTACTATTAACAAAAACATGTATTATAATAAACATTCAGGCATCCGCCATCGACTTTTCCGTCTCGGAGACGAACGCCGCCATCGGCCTCTACTCCGGCACCAAGTTCATCGAGCAGGTAAATTCCTATATAATTTCCTTTTGGCGACAATATGAAGGCTTCATTTTTGACTTCAATTGTATTAAATACATAGATAAATGTTATTAAATATCAGCGCGTCACCGACGACGACTACCGCCCCGCGAAGAGGATTCCTCCGCCGCCGGCTGTGAGTTTTAATTTTAAAAAGTTTGTTAGGTCGTTATAAATATTTATCTAGAGTCATTTAACTCTTAATCGTGAATTGTTCGCAGATCTCGCTGGACGAACGCAGGGAACTCGTGATGAGGGAGATGCGGGCGACGATCGCGACGAGTGAAGCAGCGCTCGAAAAGGTTTGATGTTCTACCTATTCAACGGGAATGTAGTTCCATAATGAACCAAAGATAATTATTCAATTATTTTTTAGGCCTTCCGCCGCATCGACACGGGCGACGCCGAGGACACCTTCGTCCAGTACGAGCACGTCGTGAGTTTGTCATTTTATTTACATTCTGAAAAATATTTTAAACGAATCTGTTTATAGCAAACACTAATAGGAATAATAATAAAATCACAGGACCGCTTCAACAAGGACCTGGCCCCGAAGCTTTCGTCGGCGGAGTTCGCGCGTTTCCTTCCTCACTTCTGCACAGTGGAGGCCCCGAAGCCAAGGCAGCCAGCAGTCACGATGGAATCTTCGAGCATAAATTGGACTTGAATAAAGTTATGAGATGAGCCCCGCGATTGGTTTCTTCAGTCGTTCAGGCGACGTATAATTTGTATTTGATAATTATTGATAATCAGGGCGATCGGCAACCGAGCGGAGGAAATTATGCAGGTGAGATAATTAAACTTGGCTACAGGACAGAGAGAGAGTTAGTGTTTGGACTGTCTTTCATTAGACATCTCTATTCGTCGATCATTTTCAATTCTGTCTACTGATATCGTAGTTGTGTTCATATAGACTTCGTCAATGGTTTATTTAATCTGGGCATACAACGATAGTATAACTGCGGAATTTGGCACGCACGAAGTATGTCAACACTGTCTCAATCCCCTTCTTCGAACAGCGGGTACCCCTGGGCCTTCGTCCCAATCTGACTCATCGCTACCGGAACTATCTTCCTCCTCAGTCTCTTCGACCTCCTCTTCAGATTTCAGTCCTCCCCATCCACCCGCGTCTTCTTCCTCGTCACTTGACATATCCTCCTCTTCACTTTCCTCCAGATTATAGTCGCCCCATAATGGGCGCCTCTCCACTGCGTCTTGCCCCTGCTGTGCGTCGCCGATCAAAGCGAAGTAAATCTCATCATCAGGAACACCAATTCGATCGGCGAAACGCTGATCCATCATGTCAGCGTAGCGCTCCTTGAACGACTCAAATACTTGAGCCATTGATGTGCCCCTGGCGCAAATCGTCGCTTGATTGCGACCGTGTCTCTTCCTCGCACGGTAACGGCAGAGGCTCCTTTCTCCTCCCTCATTCCGATTAGCGTCTCGAGCACAGTGCTGTTGTAGTGGAGGACGGCGAGCTTGATCTTCTCATTGTAAAGCCTTGGCGAGCTGTAATTTCTTTTCTTATGTTTTTCTTATGTTACAGGAACAGTAACATTATTCTTACATGGCTAGGCGTTTGGGAAGGTACTTCAAGATTACAGAATGGAACGCTTCGTTGGGACTTGTGTTTTCCCGTACATTGGCGCTTAGGAAGCCTTTCTTCAGCGTGTGCTTCATAACAATAGCTTTGAGTAGAGCAAATTCGGATGAGTTCCTGTAATATCTGGGTAGCGAATTCAACTCCTTCTATCTTGCCTGTCGATTAGATTCGTGTGTGTTGCAGGAAGGTGCGAATGAAGACATTTTCTAATCATCGTGAAATATGGCACCTGAAATGTTTCCTTCCCTGATTTTCTTTGCTGTGAGAAAACCTTGGCAAACCGATGTCGTCCACAAACATGGGGGAGCACCGATACCCATCTCTCCCACCCCTTCTTTCGACGGCCGTTGTACTTGTGATGAACGAAGTACAAATGATTTTCGATCTTCCTCTTCCAGAATTTAATGTTCGGACAGTCGACACGTTTGCCGATCTGAACAAAACACTCATTCTTGTTTTATTTTCGAATGAACCCCTCGCAGGTCCTTCTTCAAATTTTTAGCTAGGTGCCAGAAATCCCCGCTATGTCGAATTCCTGCAACTTCCAAAGGTACGGTACGTCTATTACTGTAACTAGCTGATCAGGAAATGACTCTCTTATCATTTTTGCCACTGTTGCGTCCGCATCGGTCGTAACTGATGAGATGGCTTGCCCTCCTTGCAGAATGTGGTCGATTGCTCTCCTCACGCCCTCCTTCTCCATCCTCTTGCTTATCCCATCTGATAATGGGGATCTAGTGAGTACTGTATAATACCATACCAATATTTTCTTCAAACTTGCTCAAGTTTTGAACATTGACGATTAGCCCAGTCGTTGTTTCGATTGCATCGACTGTGCAATTTACGGCATGAAACCCTGGCGAATCGTATCGCCCATCGAGCGATATGTGAATGGGCCCCTGCCAAATAATAGCATAGCCCCTCTTTCATAATATCAGATTCAATGTAAACTGGTATTTACTGAGGCGATGTCTCCGATGATGCTCCGTACTTGTACTTCTTGTACCGTTTCAACTGCTTGGACAGATGGTATGACGAGTTGCGATATAAGATTCTGGTATGTCCTCTGCGAAGGAATAGCCATTCCCATCTCGCGAGCCGTTTCGAGGAAACTCTGCGTTACTGAGTAGTCTGTTAATGCTAGACGATCACTTACCGAGTATTGCTGCCCAGTGCAGTGCACTGCGGAAACAAGCTTCATATTGCCATGATATATCGACCCTCCACCCCCTTCCAGAAGTTTTGGTTGGGAGGACCAGGATCGAGTGGTATCGCATGCTATGCAATACCATTTCATAGTGAGGGCTGATCCGTTCCGGGTGGAGTGCCAACTATCAGACTCTATTGACCTGAGACCACAGTGCCTACAGCGAGAGAGAAGGTCCTTCAGCATTGATCCATTCACATAGAAATACTCGTCGTCACAAATAGGCATATCATCCTCGTCTTCGTTCATAGTATCAGCAGTGTCCTGCGACGATTGCGGAATGTACAACGATGCCTGACAATGAGGTGAGCTTATTTTCAATATTTAATTTTTGCGAAGACCTTTGATGGCATGGTAGAGGGCGCAGGAGGTGGTGAGAGTGCAGGAGGTGGTGAGAATGATACGTATTCATGATTATCCATATTGTGTTCAGCAGCCTTTAATTTCACTTCTGTTTATATATTATTTTGAACATTATTTAACTATTAACCTCCTGAATGTTTCTGTTGTTCAGGAGCGTCTAAGTTCTCTTTCCAAGAATTTCTCTTTTCTAATTTCTTACTTTCTAATCTCGCTTCAAAATTATATTCATTCATTAAAATTGTTGTAGCTTTTGAATATTTAAATAAATTTGTTTTAGCACCTCGATCGGCATCGAATTAAACGCATCGGCATAAGCATCGTCGGGTGGTAGCAAATCGGGTGAGGGTGGTGTTGATGCTCTCTGTATTTGAATCAGAGCCCGATTAAGTGAAAGTAACAATTTCTTACTCGGGGGATGGACACAGAATTAATCGAGGTGCGAAGAGGCACTCGACTGAGCACAGGAGATCCTCTATCTGGTCTTATCTATAATTCGATTGGTTTGTATTTCCGTACTAACTATCCTATTGTCTGTCTAATTTTATATACAATGGTAATGCTTCACACCTTCTTCGGGTATTCATCGTTTGTGGAGTCGAAGTGTCGCTCGCAATAATATAGCCTCTTTTTCGCAGCTATGAGAGCAGTCCATTCGGCCAATCGCCTCTCCGTCCTCTCATCGTCCCATCCAAATCTCTCTGCCCACAGCCGCTGATCGGCTTTCCTTGTTCTCCCAGGAAAACTACGAGGTACAAGGCACATTTTGTTGCATGCGCAACATCGTTTTGAAGCCATCCTGGAAGAAAGTGTGGTGAGCACAACGCGACGAAAATGCAGCGAATCGAGGAGAATCCGATGTTGTAGAGAACGTCATGGCAGTGTGTTCTACGAGTTTACCAAATGTAGATTCAATGAATTATTAAACGTTTATTTGTTTGCACTGCATGTGGAAATTCAGAGTGTTGATTGTGAGGCAAGGCTCAATCGATAACTGAATCGTGCGCATCCGCAAAATAGGCACGGACGCGCCGACGTTTCCGAATGCGCTAAACGGAGTATCGAATGTGCTAACCTCAGTTTTGCCGATATTTTTAAAACATGGTTTTCTCGGGAAATATTAAGCCTTAAAATCTGCGATTTTTTGCAAGCACTATTCTCAACAATACGAAGCGTATGAGAGCCACTTGAAAAAACTTGCCGAGTACCTTTAAAGATCATGGAGAGAGTTTCGCGCCTATCGGTGGTGGCGAAGGCGAGTTTGGACCGCCGACTATAGAATGCGCGAGAGAAGTGAAGAATTTTCGCTATTGCAATGGCCGAAATACGCCCGAAATACACTGTATGACATGGGCTACGATTCGGATCAAAACTATCTCTTTGCTTGCTTCATTTTCCGCGACGATATGCATGTCTGAAATTCGGTTGTCTGGACTAGCTCCACCTTTTTCGTGGAGTAGCTTCTGTTTTAAGCCAGGCAGGCTGGAGTTACTTCACTCCTTGGAATTTCTCCAGACTTCTCTTCTGAACTGCCCTTTTCTCGCGGCTGTATCTCTTTGCGCGCTCGCCCGTGCTGTCAGTAGAGCATATTTCTTGCGTTTATTTCCGCCTCGAGTACCACGAGTCGTGAAGCATTAAAAACATTCATATCGTTCTCTTAACCTAACGGATCTCGAGAATTGGTGCAGATGATTTTCCAAGAGGCAGAATATATCTGCAAAGATCCACGAGCGTCTTCCTATATGCGGATGTGGTGAAAATGAGGACGGAAGAATGGACGGCTGAATGAAGCAGCAGCAAGCAGTAGTCCAGCCACACTGGCTTCACGCCTGTTAAAGAAGGACTAGGAAGAACTTTCAAGAATCGCGTTTGCATACTCCAGACCAGACAAATCAATGCGTTTGACTACAGAACCTGTATGGAACGTTGCACTTTCGCTTGACGTTTCTCAATTTCCGTAATCTAGTGTCTTAAGAGGCAGTCTTATCTGATGTTGAGGAGCCCTGGTCCCAGCCGCCCAAGTTGATCCGTAGCACTTGCCGCTCTAACCAGTAATAGTACCCGATTACCTAAGAAATATGCAAAAAATTTTGGGTGGATTACTGTATTGGTGGTGGAGGGGCAGCCGTCCAAAGTTGGAAAAATGCGATTTTTCGCATAATCATAACTTTTGATAGACTTAATCTGGGAACTTGAAATAAAAA
>JACMIG010004166.1:0-10749 GCA_014805385.1 Levipalatum texanum
AGCAGCGTAGTGATCTATCTCCTGCTGAAGAAGATAGATCACTACGCTGCTTACCGCGAAGGTAGTTCGCGCATCGCCTAGGCATCACTATAATACCGAACAATATTTCAATAATGACAGTAATCAGAAAAGTTCCTCTCACTCCTTCTTTAATGTGCTTCCAGCAAATGGCGTCCTCTGCCTTACACGCTTCTCGTCCAGCTGCCAGGACTGGCGTTCGGAAGCGTCGTCGTCGCCTTTTCCTCCATCCATCTCGAAGATCGCCCAATTCCCCTCTGCATAATAGCTGCCGTACTGCCGAGAGAGGTTTGAAACATATTAATTCCAGTTCCACCGAGAAAAAAGAGTACCCTGTTTTCAGGCATATGCTCCTCGAATAATAGGAATGTCCGCTGTAGCTTTAGCAGTCATTGTCGCCTACTATCTCATCGTTCGCGAAATGCTGCGAAGTAACGTCATCGTTCAAGAAGGACAGGCAGCAACTTTGTGTTTGCATATAGACTGATGTCCAGAGTAGTGAGAAGTACATTTTGGAATCCGCTAACATTGTCCTTGATCAACCCACGAAATGCGCACTGAGCAGGACATACAGAATGCTCTCAGTTTCCGACATTCCAAATTTGTCAACCTCAGTCTACAATAGATCAAAGTTGCTGCCGGTCCTTCTTTAATTAATGCTGTATACCATCGAGCACCAAAAAGCGACGCATTCCCGCCCTATCGTTGGGGATTCGGTTCTCAAAAACTCTGAATTAATTGGCGTTCCATTTCTTCCCATTTCCTTAGGAAGGCGCCGCGTTTCGATGCTCATTGATAATGCAATCATCAACAGCAAAAACCGCATAAGTGACTTGACGGAATTTTGCAGTCTTCAAATCACCCATCAACTCCGCTTCAAGCAACGGCCACCACATGCGCCAGGCGATTCGGACCACTTTCGTGCTTTTCACAGTCTACTCGACGACGTGGTATCTTATGAAATTCGTGACTGCGTTTATCTGATTGGGCGTCGATGACTGTCGATTCCAAACTAGCGTTGTTCAGGGTTCTCACCCTAATATTCATAGCATGCACGAGTTTTATCTCGCCCGATTCGCGCTTTGCTCATCTCTACTTGGAATACTTTGTAAGTTCCGATCGATGCCATATCGACGCTATGACACGAGCTACAAACCAGGATTATTTGATACTGCATTTGGCTCAGAAACGGGTTCAGTACTGTTCCTTTCAGATCGTCCCGCGTGAATTGGCCCTCGGTCAGATCTATTACGTTTTCTATGCAACCAACCCGGAGTTTCGGAAGGCCTTCATCGCTTCCGGATTTTGTTTCACCGGAAAACGACGCCTTTGTCGAAGGGGCAAAACTGCTCAGAGTAAGGACGATTCAGAATTCGGTGATTCCCTGCTTTTAGAGCTCTCCTCAGTGGCAGCGACAAGTTAGCTGAATGAAGATAATGAAGCATTTATCGCCATAGCTCGAGAAAATATCAGAAGTTGGAATTGGGTGAAGGGATGGTGGAATACAAAAGCCGTTAACACTATCACAGAAGTGCGACCAATGCGTAATTATTAGGATACGAAGTTTCTGGAATTCCGAAGTAACAGCATTCGACGAGCACCTGTTTCTTGCAAAAGCATTTTTGAGGAAAAACAGTATTTTAATTTATTTTTACGCATTGGTGCAACTCGGATATCATAAAATCCATGCAGTGTTATTGTGAAGAAACAGGTGCTCACTAATCACAGTAACAACGGAATTAGTGAAACTACATTCACTCGAGCCTGTCCAGCACTCACTCACTAGGGAACCGTCGATGAATAAGGGCGTGCTCGCGTGGAAAGATATGATAAGAAGCTCCTAATTGTAAGAGGCTGGGAGGAGGAATGGGGGAAAGGTATGAATGATCCTTGATCTACCTCTTCATTCATCATCAAAGTAATCGATGCGCGCGCCGGATTCATACTTGTCGTCGTTGAGGATGCGGAGGAGCTTCGTGACCTGAAATTGATCTTTGACATTTGAACTTTGATCTTTGCTCTTCGATTTTTGATGATCTTTGAACTTTGCCGCATACCGTCTGTTTCGGTGTGAGCGCAGCCTCATGAACATCCGACTTCACTTCGGATTCGCCATTTTCGTTGACGGTATACGCTGCACGGATAGAGGGGTCGTATGATCTACAAAGATCGCAGATCAACAAACATTATTGCTGGTCCTCACTTTTCCTGGACGATCATGTACATGTCGGTGAGGACGGGTCCGGGACAGTACTGGAGGATGCGGAGGGAAGGCTCTTCGACAGCCAGGCCACGGAAGAACGCCTCGCGAGCTGCCTGGAATTATTACGAATACTTCGAAGTTATCATTTTGTTTTTACTACGAGCCATCTGCAATTATAATGAACTTCGTAATGTTATCATGAAATTTACATTGAGCGTTTCAAAATTATCATGAGAGCTAAAAAGTTCTTACGAGCATTACTAAGAGCTCAAATACCTTTCCACATGCGTGCTGTGTGAATGAGACGAAGGCCTGCACGGCGAGGATGGAGGACATGTTGATGACGTAGCGCTTGGGGCAGACCTGCAGGGAATTACTATGAGGCCTTCAGAATTATCACGAAAATTACTACGAGAACTTCCAAACTACTATCATGAGAATCGCTCAATAATGCAAAATAGTTCATACGATGTGCGTGATCCACTTGAGAATGATGTTGTTGAAGATGACCTGGAAAGATTTCCATAGTTCAATTAATTCGATTCTTTTCTGTTTAGGCCATTCAGGGTGTAATCAAGTATTCCTCGGAACGTTCAAATGTATACCATGGAGATGAAGTTGGAGTGGAGGAAGTGCTCCCAATCGATGACGTCGTTGAGCTTGAGGGCCTTCCTTGAGACATCACCGAGATAGCCAGCGTTGTGGAAGAGGAAGAGGGCATCGAAGGAGGATTGCTCTGCAGGGACAGAATATAAGTCAAGGCACGTTGAAGCAACTAAATAATAAAAGCCAAGAAGCACGACATTTCAGGCGGAAATGCCAACCCTCTTCTTTCAATGAGTTTTTCTTATGTCTATCATGAAATATGATGTGCAGCGAGAAATGAATGTGTGCTGTCCGACTCCATTTATTTCGACACGCGAACTCGTAGCTCATTGGCTCTCGTCAACTGTGAGTCATCAGAATTTCGAATGATATAAGCAAAGGCTGTTGACGTTTTCGAGGTGTTTTCATTTGTATACCAACTAACCAGTGATTTCCCGCATGACCGTGTCGAACGTCCGCTTGGCCTCGTCATTGAGATCTCCCATATCGCAAACGACGATCCAGATCTTGGCGGTCTCATTTCTAGAAAGTTCAACATTAGCTGGTTGCCAAGAAACATTTCTGGCAGTTTGTCAACAAACCCCCACCTTGTTCGGATCTCGTGCTTGACTTCGCGCAAAGCAGTCTCGTTGCGAGCGGTGATGAGGAAGGCTGACTCCGGGGCGACCTGACAAAACCATTGACTTATCCGAGTTTTAGATCTGCCAACCTATCGGCCACGAACCGCGACCACTACCACTTGGCCAACTAGTAACTATTACCTGTTCCGCAATGTCCAGCGTGATCTGCTTGCCGATTCCGCGGCTGGCTCCTGAAAGGAATTAGTTTTTTTCTTTTTCTTCTCCAGAACTCTGCTCCAGATATATGGACGATTTTATCGCCTCCACTACAGCTGATAAAATGACCCGCATTCCGTCGTTTGATAGTGCCGAGTCCAAACTTGGTGCAAAACACTGGGACAGCTCCCGGGAATCGAACCCGAGATAACCAGCTTCATATATGATTGCGTTAGCCACTGCTCCACGGCTCACCTGTGATCACGACGAGGCTCTTGGTTCCGTAGAGGCCAGCGTGAGTGTGGATTCCGTTGGTGCCATTGGCGCGACTGGTTCCGTTCTGTGCGGGCATTCCTGGAGAGAGGGGTTTAGGTCGTTAGCAGGGAATGTAACACTGGAATTGAGCGCACGTGTTTTCTCGACAACAAAACTGCACGAATCCGAGCGCAGAAATGACGTGATAATTGAATATATTTCCGACTCGTTAAATGCAGAAACAGGCTTTGAGATCTCAACATTCAGTATCACGCGCAGACCACGATTTGCGACTGTTAAAAAGGGAGAATAAACTTAAAAGGCGTTTTAATAATAGAATAATGCGCGGAAATTATAGCCCCTCGTCGCGATCGCCGGTAGGTCATGGCGCAGTTGATAAGGAAATTATTCTCGAAGTTCTACCCCCGCGAAGCTGGCGAGATGAGGAAGTGGACAGTGGGGTTGACCCTACATCAATTTCTCGAAACGAACACACACAACGCGGCAACAACATGTCAGCACCCGGGTAGTAGTTATCGAGAGACATTGATTGCCGTCTGTTAATGAACGGACCAAGGAGCAAACTGACACGAATGTCTGGTGGTGAAGAGGGTTCTGTCCAGGATTGAATCCCCAATATACAGTGGAAGTGACCAATATGAGCACCATTGTACATTAGGAGTGGACTATCCAGAAAATATAAAGAAAAGAAAAAGAAGAAATACGGGACAATGGATTCTGGAGGTATGAGTTTCTGGTATGAGTATGTGTGTAAATAATGGCACGGAGGAAATCAACTGGCACGAGGCGGGATGCAGTCAGATTGTATAGACAATCGCGCACGCGTTTATACGTGACTTCCCGAGAGAAAGCGAAATCATCGAGGTATTCAACGCGATCCTGCCTCTATGTTCTTCCTTCTCTCTCTAATTGCAAGATGAACAGAGTCCGATGAAATGCGCAAGACAATTAAAAGGGCCCCTGGAGAGAATAGAGCGCAAAAGAACACAAAACCATGCAACGTGCAAAACGTGCAAAGTTCAGAACACTCTTTAGGACATAAGCAATTCATGTATGGCAGATGCCCTAATGCCGTAGACGAAATTGCTGTAGGGTATCAGGAGGAACTAGAGCGCAAAAGAACTCATTGCTATGCAGGAACACTGACTGAACGTCCTAAGCGGTTATGGAGCTTTACAAGACATAAACGACTTAGTTGCAGGGCAGTTGGAGAAACACCAACACAAAATAACATAAGCTATGCAGAGTATTGAAGATCGTAATGCGAATTTACTATTTTTGCTTTACCTGAACACTAACAACATGACCTAATTGTAAGAGACATTGAGTCCTTAAAGTAAATAAACGAATTGTCATCAGAACATCAGGAGAAATGACAACGCAAACAGGCAGCGTCAAATACGATGCATAAGCACTAACTACGTATAGTTTTTGCTCATTGCTATGCGCGGGAACACTAACTAAACGACCTACGCCACTTAGAACGCTGTGGTACTGGGTCTCTGGAGAATTGAACGCAAAGTAATGCACAACATGCAACGTGCAAAACGTCAGAAAATGAATCGCTCATTGCAATGCAGGAACGGGGGCGCTCTCACGTCGAGAATGCTCTCCCCACTAAGAAGAAGAGAAGGAGAGAGAGAAGGGCGGGAGAAGAAAAGCCGAATGGCAGGTACGAGAGAAAAGGGTCGAGAATAATGGACCACACAGCACTGAGGCACGAATCTGCAGAGGAGGGCGGGAAAGTGCCTTCCAGTCAGTCACTAACACTTGCAATTATTGTCGTTCCGTAATTTGCGCTAGGGAGTTAGAAACTATGCAAAAAGTCGATCATAGGAACAGGCACTTGAGATTAGACGCAAATGTTAAAAGTTGGAAAGGTGACCAGGCTATTGGTCTGGGACCGAGACTATGCAGAGAGTGGATCCCGGATGTGCCATTAGAGTCAACTTGGAAGTTGTAGTCTCCTTTCCATCCACTTGATGGCTCAACGATCCGGAACGCCTGAGAGGAATGAAACCATCCCAATGGGGGCAGCCTGGTTAGGCGAGTAGGGGGGAAGAGGAAGAGAGAGCGGGGCAGTCTGGCACCGAGCCAGGCCTCTCCCTCCCCCCTTCTTCCCATTGAGAACGAGACCACAGGACTCGGGGGGCATATAATGGACGGGAGGACTCGATGAGAGCAAGGGGTCTTTGGTTTCGAGTGAATATTTCATGAGCTGTGATGTCCTGAGATGAATTGAATCTTACTGGCATAGGGTATTTGGAACCGTTAGGAAAGGACTCCCCCTCAACTTCGCTTAGGGTTGCTAGAATGAAATCTAAAGAGAAAATGCAACATAAGAAACGTCTAAACACTCATCGATGTTTACATTCTGTCCATTTAGATCAGTATAAAATGATGTTGCGGAACTGTGAGACTAACCATCTCATTTCACAGAACAAGAGCGCTTCGCAGAGCACATGAGTCCAGGCCGCGGCCGCTGATAAAAGTGTCCCCTGACCTACTATTGAGCTGATTGAGCAACCGCCCGTGAAGTGATGCCAATCGTCCGTTATCTTGCAGGACAGAAACTAGAGATCCGTCCACTCGAGTCGTGACGCTGCGTAGTGATCTTCGAACACTGATGAATTAACTGGAAAGAACCGCTGCGTCACAGTAACAGGAAAGAAAGGAAGCGGAATATGCCAGAAGTGGAAGAGGCCTCGTGACCGAGCTAATGCAAGTATATCGTAGAATAGAGACCTGCCGCTCGATTCGCATTAGCCAAGATCTCCAAACGGTGGTGTTCGAACACCTATGCGGATTACTTGTACGAACAGGCATGCTCGCAGTGCTTCGCAATACGAGGAAAGGAAATGCAGAGGAAGATGCCAGGAGATGGAAAGGCAGCGTGATCGGGCTAAGTGCCATGAAGAGCGATATCTGTCCACTCATGTCGGGGCATTTGCCTAGATCTATGCACCACTAACAGGAAAGTAATGCTCATAATGCGTCAGAATAACGGGAGAGCAAGGCAGCGGAAAATGCCTAACGGAAAAGAAATCAGTCGTTTTACAGATCTTGTCGACCAGAAGCAAGAGCTCTTCACACTCATTCCTCTGTCAAGATCTTTGTAAAATGGTCAGCGAACACTGACATCTACATCCACTCTCAGGGAGCCATTAATCAAGCGTAAGAGAAAAGGATAGGCATCGAAAGATGTCAGAAGATGAAGAAGTACAGTGGTGCTTACACTATGCATTTTGTAGAACATTGACGAGCTTTTCCTGCTCTGGCCGGCTTTTGCAATAGAGATGTTCGATCAGTTATAATTATAACCAGAATAGCTAAGCACGGTTAGTCTCAAGCTGAGCATAAGCGGAAAGGAATGATTGCAGAATATGCCAGAACTGGAGGAAGTAGGTCGCGCTAAATATCATGGTGAACAGAAGAAAGAGATCTGCACACTCGAGTCGTATCATCGCAAAGATTTCTGCTCAAAGATCTTCGAATACTACTAACACATAAACACGCCCGGACAGGAAAAAAGAAAAGGAACAGGCGGTCTGATCAAGCCATCGTAAATATCCGTGTGACAGAGACTACACCTCTGTACACTAGATGTTCGGTGTTGTAATAAAAATAACCAGTAAGAATAGCCATGAGTCAGCTGTTGATCGGGATAATAAGCGGAAAGTAATAAGACGGAAGATGCCAGAAGGGGAAGAAGTAGGTCGAGATAAATATGTTGTAGAACAGAAGCATGTGCTCTGTACACACAATGCGATGTCTGAACAATGCTGTTCGGGCATAATCAAGTGTGTCGTCAGAAGAGAAAAAGCTTGGACAGGAAAATACTTAAAGAAGGACTGGGAAGAACTTCTTGGCAAATTGCCAGTCTTATTGAGAGTGCATTTGTCCAGACATCGACGTATCGAAATGTCGCATTTCCATACGTCGACTGCTGGAGAAATGCACTCGCATTAAGACTGGCAATTTGCCAAGAAGTTCTTCCCAGTCCTTCTTTAAAGACTAACAGGTATCGTGGTTGAGCTAATGAAAATAGGTTGCAGAGCGGTAACTGCATTGCCCACTCGATCTGTAGTATAAATTTAGCTGGGAAGCATAGACAACTCCAGTACGTCATCTTCCACTCGTGAGAATATGCGGAAATGAAAAGAGTCGAAATATGTCAGAAGGGTCAAGAAAAATATGTTGTGGAACAGAAGCAGGACTCACATGCTCTTTTATGCCAAGGTACGAGGATATCCGAACACTACCATAAATAACCACTAACAATGAGTCATCCAGCAAAGAGTACAAGAAATGAGGTAAAAATGGCACATGACGAAACAGTATGACGAAATGTAGGTCGAGAGAATCTTGTTAAACGGAGGCTTCTTTTCTACCCACAAGACCTTCGAGCAGCATCAAAAATATCCATTAATATACACCTCGCCGTCCCACTACATAAGCGGAAAGGAAGACGATGACGAAGTGAGGTCATCATCATCATAGCGGAACCAGTGTTGTTTTCTCTTCCGAGAGAGATCTCTATTCCCGCCCCCCGCGGAGCTCCTTCTGGAAGGCCCACGTCAATAATGCGCCCGGACAATACACAGAGATCCGCCAATTGTTGACCAGAGACTCCGGAGTTCCTTGCCGCTGCAGGAAACCCTAGTCACGTAAGGAACAAGGGGCCAGAGATGACCATAGACTGATGAAAGGAACCACAGCGTGCGTTCGATTCATGAAACAGACTACAAACCACTAAATACATGCGTTTCGTAATATGCTAATGTTAGTGGATTCCAGGCAAGATGACTCATAGTTCCGTTCATTGCAAAATGCAATAGTCTGCAATAGGGAATGAAAATCCCAGAGATCGGACCCTGGAACGGAGTGTCCACGCAGTTTCATCATGAGACGTTCGCAGCAGTGTTGACTAGATACACCCACACCCGAGGCTACTACGATGGATGGAACAGAGAACGGAGGGCCAGCGATTTTCTCAGAGGCCATTAAGAGGTAAGCGAAGGCAATTTTGTGTCACCTATTCATTACAACTGAAAAATACTTCGATCGTACAAAGAGTATTTTGATGTATGGAACGCTTAGAACGTTGGAAGACAGAGATGCCACAAAAGGGAACGAAAGGCATGAAGATTACAACGAAACGAAGTGTGGAACGAAGCAACATAAGCAACGAGCGTTTCAAACAAAAGAACCTGAAAACAGCCTAGCGAAGTATGGAAAGCTCGTTGAGCTTCTGAACGCGCTGGCAGAACGAGCAAGCAACTCTTTGAAGGGGTTCTCCGAAGGCGCGGTCCGATTGGCCCCGTTAACGACGTCGCTTCTCTCTCTTTGCACGAGGCACGCAGTCCAGAGATCGCTATAGAGAAGCAAGTGTTCGGAAGAGAGTAAGAGACAGGGCCGAGATAGAGAAGATGAGATAGTAAGACAGCAGGTGTGCAAGTGTTTTGGGGCTCTTTGTGTTTGTGCTTGCTTGTCTTTCAGCCGTCGCTGTCAAACGGTGGATCTTTGAAGCGAAAGTACACAGTCCAATATAGCTGTGCCGGGTGTTTCTTTGCTCATTTTTGACGGATAAAGTGTCTTCCTGGACAGATATCTTTCTGAAATGTTGTGGCCTACAATAATAGGTGGGTTCAAGGGGTCCATTGGAGCTGCTCATTCGTCCATGTGAAATCGCACGCATCACACTCTCCCAGGCGTTCACACGCCTCAAACTCGCGCTGTCTCGAGAGCGCATCACGGCTGAAGATACCCCATCTATTTTTACCGGCTATCCAGCTGGAAAGGTGGTGGATATCTGGGGATCATAAGGATATGAAGTCATGCAGAACGTATATAATAATTCCTGGCGGTCTTTACAAGGGAACCAATTGGACCTAACCCAGCGATATTGAGTCGGATATGGTGCGCTGCACTACTCTGGGGGGGCAAACTACCAAATACTAAAAATTGGCTCCAGAACGGCTAATACGGTGGATCGCCATGCTATTGATTGGTGAAAAATCGATATTTTCCCTTTGGTTCGAATCGGGTCAAATCATAGGGCGCTGTGATGGGCTTCTCTCACTGATCAAAATGATATCTTATCGGTCTCCCAGAACCGTTCCCAGGCGAAGTTACAGCCCGAAATGTGAAGAACCCGGAATAGGTGTGTTTCTGGAGCTTCCCAACTCGCAGGTTATGCACGATAGGAGTAAAAATTTTACACTATTTTTACATGAACGAGTAGATCTCTCAATTCCAATGTTGAAATCCGGGGTTGGAAGTGATGAATTTTCTTCGAAATTTCGAACCATGATACGGGTATCATGGTGCAACTCGAAAGTCTGATTTTACATTCCATCGGTAATAATGTACTCTAATGGTCATAAAAAGATATTTAGAGATGTTTTTGGTCAATTTCAAGCAAAAAATTTTTCCAACTTTTTCGGGGGTAAGGGGGGACCTCATGGTGCATTCTGACCCATGATGGGGGTATCATGGTCCAAAATCGGTGAAAAAATTTTTTGTTCGTAATTGATCAAAAACGTCTCTAAATATCTTTTTATGACGATCTGAACACTTTTAAGTCGACTACATCAATGTTTAATTGAAAAAATGAACTTTGATGTAGTCGACTTAAAAGTGTTCAAACGGTCATAAAAAGATATTTAGAGAAGTTTTTGATCAATTACGAACAAAAAAAATTTTCATCGATTTTGGACCATGATACCCCCATCATGGGTCAGAATGCACCATGAGGTCCCCCCTTACCCCCGAAAAAGTTGGAAAAATTTTTTGCTTGAAATTGACCAAAAACATCTCTAAATATCTTTTTATGACCATTAGAGTACATTATTACCGATGGAATGTAAA
>JACMIG010004167.1:0-10749 GCA_014805385.1 Levipalatum texanum
TACAGCGATTACGTCCCAATTGATCTTGCTGAGGGCTCTCTCCATTTCCAATTGACGTGCCGTCGTTGAAAGTGTCCGGGCGTTGATGGTTCCGATGTTGAGGAGGACAACCATCAGGATAGCATACATCCGTGCGTTGCTAGGCGTTGTCCACGGCGGTTTATTGTCGGAGTGGAGGGTGGAGGGGGAGACGGCGGCTGAAGTCAGTGAAGACAGACGAGACAGTCGACCTTCTCAGAGCGAGACTCCAGACAAGAGCAATACCAAACGGGTAATACAACAATTCTATGGCAGCTCAAGAACTGTTGAAAAACTGCAGAAAATTTAACAAATATGAGCGTAGAACGCGTGCCATCGCTCGAATTTAGAATGCACGAAAAATCTAAATTTGAGATCCAACTGTACATAAATTCACATTCTGCTCTCTGCAAACATTGATGACGAAGAGTCGAAAGTCGAAAGGACCCAATATTAGAGTGGGAATAACGCAGTGATATCATTGGTGCAGTCGTCCTAGGGCGTGAAATGGTCTGTGTAACGCCAAGGTGACACCGAGCTGATGTACCAAAACTGTGGAATATTCCCGTTTTTCTTCTCCATCTCACAACGAACAAGCGTAGATGTGAAAGAGACGTTTGCTACAAAAGCTTTTCAATCTCTTGCAGCTCCATTTGAGAAACTTTTAATACCTGGCGTCCATGAGAATGTCTCACATTCAGAGTTGAAAGGAGATACGGAATGGTGGAGTGATCTTTGGACTAGTCTGTAGCCGGAAACTATCACGCTTCGAGCATTAAACCACGCCTCGAAGGCAGAGTCCTCCAGATCGCATATCCGGTCGAAAGTCGAAACACGCAAACTCCACTAGAACAATGGTGGGGAAATGGTTGTTTGGTGGGTGGAGAGGGGGTCTTCATATTCTTAGCCAGCAGCTCTCACACTTCGGTCACTATACCACGCCTCTCCGGCTTTATCTTCTTGGTTCTTTGCTCTTGATCTTCGTGATAACACATCATATAAAAGCTTCATCGTCCGAGCGTCTCCCTATCTCCGAGTAAGCATCATGGCCGGAACAACAACTTTTCTTCTGTGCTTCCTACTAGTGAACTGTTCGGGTGAGCATCAGCTCGGAATTCCAAAAAAACTAACAACGATTGAGATGCTGTCGTCCGATTTTCAAGTACTTGGCTTTACGATCAAATTGACCTGGAGGCTGCGCAGGTTTGCGATATTTAAAAACGTTAGATTGACTTTCTCTTCAGACTCCACTGGACTGCTCTAAAACGGGTTGCTATGTCTACGCATCGCTGCCGAGGAATCGAACCGATTTCGAGCACCAAATCTGCATCGCCCGCAACAACGCGTGTCTAATTGAGTGAGGATGCTTATTTTAACTTAGAATTGTTTTATATCAGTGGTAGGTTCCAAGTATGGTTGACGAAACAGATAGTTCAGGCCAGTCTAGAAGTGCGGATATCCAGCGTCTATGGTAGATATCCGCATCGAATGTCTGGAAATCACCGGATAACCAGACAGTCGATGCGGATATCCGCACTTCTAGACTGGCCTGAACGATCCGTTTCGACAACCCTAGTTCCAAGTAAGCAGTTATTCATTCTCCACGAATGACTTTTCAGTCTCTCTTCGATCGCTCACAACTGGGATGCAATTACCGGCGCGAAGATTCCCTTCCGTCTTGCGGTAGGCAGGCCATGCAACACATTAGCTTGAGTACTATTTCAGGCCGGCGGTCCGTATTCCATCCTGAACATGAACACGACCGTTCCATCGTCGTCCGTTGTGATGTACGCAATATCGAAGAAGCTCATCGACGATAATGGTTAGTGTATTTCATTTTCCACTTTTGTGCCTTGTTTTCTCACTTCTTTCAAGGTTTCGTTCTGCCAATCATTTATGAGCCGCTTTATACGCAGAAGGTTTGGAGCAATCCATTCACGAAAATTGAAGACTTCTCAGGGATCATTCTTCACGAACCGCCTATCTTTCATGTCTGCCGAACCCTTCACTCTGACCAAGGCAGCAGTGCAGAAGGTAAAGCGAACGAAGCTTATTACATGCGCTCATGAAATTTTGTAAAATAATGGCCGAAGATGAACAACTAAACACGGCTGCTAGAGCCATAAAGGTAAAAAAAAGGTAAAGGTGCGTCCATATCAGGTCTTCCTGAGGGTGGATCCTGGACGGCCAGGTTCCTCTAGAACCATAGACGCAAAGAAATATCTAATATTCTTAGCATTGTCCTGCAGGCAACCAGCATGCGCATCCATACCGCTGGTCCAGATGTCTTCTTGAACGATGATGCCAACTCGTGCTTTCCGATTTACGTCGACAGGTAAGATCGTTGACGCATTCAAGTGTCACATGCATAGTTAGAAAATCTCATACTATGTTTTATGCTGGAAAAGAGGAGTGTGAATACGTATGAGTTTTCAGCTCTCATACAAATGAAGCATTCATCCTCCATGTGCGGAGTCCTTTCGCTTCGATCGATATATCGACAGAGCAAAAGATTGATTTGGAACTTCACGAAGGCGTACAGAGTAGGATCTAGGGGTACTCCAGTCGAAATAGTAACCTTGAAGGCGGCACCCCTTTGTTGACCGACGGCCTGACGACAGTGGTGACCTCGTTCGGATTCATCGGCTGCATGAACATGGACACCTTTCGCTGGAGGGACCTTCCCAATAAATTCGACCTCAACTACACCGCTCCTTCGAACAAGTAAGGAATCATATAAGAGGGATGCAATTAAAAAGTATGGGGTACTAAATCTCGCCTGCTTATAAAGTGCACTCCATGCACGAATGAGTGCACTTTACAGGCAGGCGAGCTTTACTACACCATACTTTTTAATTGCTCCCCTCTTATATTTCAGCTGTTCATCAGTCAACGCTTGTCTGGGCTAAATTCACAGTGGAACGTATGGAAAATTGAGAGCTTTCAGTCACGTCACACTCCCTATCTCTGCCTACATTCATTCGAACTCAACGCTATCTATACAGACCGACGAGGTAAGCAGTGGTGAACTTGTGACTAGCGATGGGATAATTTCAGCAACATCTCGTGGTGGACTCATGGGATCCGAATCCGACGAAGTTCCAGGTTGTATACCCTGGACGCTGGCTAAAGGTACATACTTCCCAAATTTCTCCACAAACATGCAGTCAGCAAAAGAAGGGATTTACCCTATTCAGCAAAACGAAAGGAGTTTTCTTATCGTAATACCATGTCTGCAGATCATCTTCGACGGATCACAGGGAGAGTCTTTCGCTGTCCGAATAAGCGTCCAGTTCTCTGGTAATTTCGTAGATCAAAGCGAGAGTTACGATTATCGATTAAGAACATCTAAACGTGGAATTTTTGCAGCCGACGTCCTTGGGAAATAAGCAGTATCCCAATATCCACCAAGCGCGCTCCGTCCCACCAGACCATTGACTCGCATGTAATCACTACTCGTTCCATGCTCTAGCGACGCTATATTATAGGAGGGATTTCGGGACCTTCGGGGTCAATATTTGGCAACTTGCCAACGGAACTAATTCATTATTTGACGACAGGTAGATAACTCTGACACAACTCATAGTGAAGAGGGGCGAAATCTTAGGATTTGGAAAACTTCCAATTCGTGCGAACGTTGAATTTCGGGACGTCCTTGTTTTTCAGGGGATGCTTTCTGAACGCTCTATCTGATCACAAACATCTACGAACTTCGTGCCATTTACCATTCGATAGCGTTTTTCAAGCTCTACCACCTGAACATAGTCACATATGCGACTCGGGAGGTCCCCGAACTCCCCCCTTTAAGCTTTGAGCTCAATGCCGAACGTGCAACTGCGGAAGTCTCAAAATTGCATTTTTGCTAAGTTACCCTGGGAATGCTACGTGCTTTCGCGGATCTACTTAGCCATTCAAGATACAATACAGAATTCAGAGCGAGTTAGTGAAAGCGTACCATTTATGCGTTTCAAATGAATCGAAAATTCAAATTTGATCCATCTGCAAATAAATTCAAATTTTGTTCTTTGCAAACATTGATGACGCAGAGTCGAAAGTCGAATAGGGCCAATATTTGAGTGGCAGTGATATCAAGGGTGCAGTCGTCCTAGGGCGTGAAATGTTCTGTGTCCTACCAAGGTGATGTATCAAATCCTCCGAGTTTCCTTGCCGTTAAGCTCTCTCTTACAACAAAAATGTGACTATGCGAAAAAATGATCAAAATATGATCCAATTGTATGCCTCGAACCTCCTCTTGCAGCTGCATTTCATGGCCGATCAGTGACCGTCGTCCATGAGAATGTCCGAGGGTTGAAGGGAGGGCGATAGGGTGGAGGGCTTGATCTTGGGACTAGTCTGTAGCCTGCTGCTATCAGACATCGATCACTAAACCACGCCTCGTCACCTTCTCCTCCAGGTTCATTCGATAGTCATGCTGCTCTCCCTTTTGCTGCTCCTCCTGTTGCCAGCCGCGGATGGACTAGTCGAATTCAAGCATTCGCAACTCTTCGATCAATTCGACCTCAAGGGAAAAGCCAAGGTATGCTCATAGGAATTCATCGGCGTTGGAATTTTTGATGCAGGCTTCGGAACGAAAAATTAAATGGTAATCGTTGTAAATTTCAATAAGAGCCACACGGCAGCCATTCATTTCTACCGCGTTCATTTTCCAAAAATGCCTGAAGACTTCGCTATCCAAAAATACAAGGCGTCAGGTTCCCCTTCCCTGCACCGAAGGCTGCTACATCTACGCTTCACTGCGCTCCAAGCCAACCGCTTTCGAGAACGAAGTCTTCATTGCAGGCGATGACGGCATACCGCTGAAGACGTAAGCGATCGAACGCTATTTAGATTATTGCCTGACCATTATTTGCCCTGAGAATGCTCTGGAAAGAAGCGTTGCTGTTCAACAAGACTTCAGAAAAATGGGTGCTATACCGCTATTATTGTGGAAATGATACTTTCCTCCGTAAGCTCGAAGATACGGATACTAAAAGTCCTGAAAATGTATAGGGCATCTTTCACACATAAACTACAATTTACAGGCTCTCAGAACTCGCGCGCTGGTACATCGATGGCGGCAAGGAGAAGAGAACATATACATTCCTCGTACGTTCCGGTAAAATTGGTATCGATTTATGCCATGATTAGTGAATCTGCAAGATATTGGAATGTCTCAAGGTGACTAATATTCATGCACAGTTTCATGTACTTCTTGTTTTTTTCTTAGTCTAAAAGGCTTCCCCCAAAAAACAATTGCTCTCCTTGCAGAAGCAGGAGAGCAATTGTTAGACTATGCGAAAGGACGGCAGCAACCTCGACGCAACCGAACCCTTTGTAATCTACGTCGTCAGCAAGGCGTGGACGGATGGCAACGGTGCGCCCTGTTTTCAATGCGTCGTAATACATTTTTCAGACATCAAGCTGCCTCCGGTGTTTGAGCCGCATACAATCAATGATATTTCCGTGGTCACGAACCATGTTGCCTTCCTCAATGCTGATTACTTTACGTTGAAGAACTTCCGATTAGCGACGGTTAGTATTGGGAGGCCTTTTGAGTTCTATTACTGTGGTCACCGGAAATTTTGGTCAGAAGTCTTTTGGTTTCCCGAGCGAAAAGGCAATTGTAAATTCTTAATGTCAGAGACGATTCTGAACAGGTCATTCGCTGAACGCAGTTTTTTTATTAGTAATAGTGTGAACACTGACAATGCAGGGACTGGGTCGTGTGCGCGTCATTGCGGCAGGTCCTGATGTTCCTCTCGCCGTCAACGACGGCGACTGCTTCCCGCTCTTCGATTCAATATCATTTATCTAGCTACTTTTACAGTTTGTTCTGCTGGGGTAGAAACATCTGTGAAAAAATGTAGCTCATAAATTGTCAGGATGAACAGAAGAATTTTTCAGTCTTACTCCCCAAACAACCGATGTTGCAACGATCGCGATACGCAGTCCCCTCGCTACAGTTTCAATGAACGAAAGGATGCAGATCAAGATCGAGATTGATCCAACGCCGAGTGGGTATTATCGGCGGAAAATGATATGGGAATACTCTCATCTACCGATGAGAAGCGTATCTTTTTTTGTAATGTACACTGGAAGTCACGATATCGTGGGCCCAATTAGAAGGTTAGTAAAATAATATTGACGAGTCTCATGCCAGCTTACCCGGCTCTGACGGACGGGGCGAATTTTGCGCTCACTTCACCCGGATTCACTGGATGCAAGTTTTCAACGGGTACGACGAGCACATTTATTTGTATCAAATTTTTACTTTCAGGACTCTTTCGGTATAACTATCCAAATAGCGTCGAAGTTCCCTATGTTACCAGCAATCGATGGTAAAACATTTAACTCTGAAAAGCAAACCATGGGATTCAAACCTGAACGACTTTTGAAATCACTGGAACGTCTGTTGAAATCAATCTCAACGAAATTTATATCGTGCTAAAAATGGTTTATCTTTAAAAACAAACAATGGCTTTCAATCCGGAGTGTCCTTCTGAAATAACCTTTTAATGAATTTACGCCGTATCGTGCAACTCTGCTTTCTCAGCTCGGCAAACGTTTCTCTATCATTCGATCTGCGTGCAGACAAGGACAGCTTCCTCGTGTTCAAGACTGACAAAGGCGACTTTTCGTATGTATTTTCGAAAAAATTATGAACGCTCCAATGATTCAGCTTTAAAACCACAACAACGCAGTCAAGCTTCTATGACATAACGACACTGATAATCGACTGGTCTGACGCTGCCAATAACGGAAACTACTTTGGACTCCGCGGTACCGTACAGCAGACAGGTAATCTCGGGACCCACAGGATTACCAGAAAAACGTCCCGGCCTCATTCATTACTGTTACGATATGTTTTTCATCAAAAATGTAGCCTTACCGCAGTGAATAAGGCGGACCAAAGTACCGGCGTCATTTCGAAAAAATAATTTTGCAGCTGTTGCCGGATGCACTCCGGCCACTGTTCCAACTATTGCAACCTCGCCAGTCTCCATTCTTACTGTCTCCAACACTGTTCCATCCAGTCCATCATCCGGATCCAGTCCCCTCCCAACCATTTCCACTTCCACCAATAGCTGTCCTTCATACCTGACTCGCATGCATTCTCTGATCGTTCCGTGTCTTGTTTTCGGACTGATTCAGGGATAAGTTTGTGAACCCATTACTTGGGCAAAATTGCAGAGTGTATGGACATTTCAAAAGAAAGCAAACAAGTGAACTTCATCGTATGGGACATAAGCGTTGCAACATCACAAATGAAGTACAATCTAGTTAAAATGGTTCAAAGAAAAAATATACAATTAGTTACATATCATTCGATGTGAGGTGCTAAAACTACGACTGGGAGATAAGAGTTGCACGCGTTGTCAACTATCGCGGAAGTGCACAAGCTGGTCCATTTCGCGTTCCAAAGGAGAGCGAACGGTCTGTTCTCTCTTCACTGTTCTCTCGTTTCTCTAACCGCCAGACAACGAGTGAACAGTGAAGAGTGAACAGACCGTTCGCTCTCCTATGGAACGCGAAAAGGACCAGGTTGTGCACCACCACAATAGTGTGCTTCACGCTAGGGTGGATTCCATGTTCTGGGTCGAAGGAGAAATAAAAACTTCTGAAAAATTAAGCAGGATATTCTTTCCATTGGCTTACTTTGTTGATTGGGAATATGAAATGTTCCTCGTCGTCCCCCGCGCACATTTTCAGGAAAGCTTGTGATTCTTTCCCTGCGCCTGCAAGGGAAAGAAAAATAAAATTTATTTTTAATCTCTTAACTCCTTCATAAACAATGATGATGCATTACAAAGCAAAATATTAGCATTATTGTGCAGAACCCACGGGAAGCCAATATTTATAAAATTCATTGAATTGAGCAGCTTACATGGGTACAACGTGGGTGGGCCCAATTTGCTCATGCGTATCTCGCCGCGAGCAACTGGTTGATCAAACAGGCGCTACGCGCAGAAAGATCGGAAAAATATTGCCACCCCGTGGGTTCTGCACAATATCCAACGGCGGAAAAAAACTAAAAACAAACCTTAAAAGAATTCGTCGAATGCCAGGCGACGTCCCAATAATAACGAAAGATGCAACACAGCTATGTAAATTCGTGAAGGATACAAGAATTGCAGACCATTCTGAACGATTGGTCGCCGAGAAAAGTTATTAAAGATTTTTAATACGCAAACTTCTGGTTGCTGTTCGGCATAAAAGCACTAACCATCAGAGATGAAATGAAAGATAAATCCGCAGATGCAGAAAAGAAGCGGTACACAAACAACTAAGTAGGGAACGCCTAGTTGGAGCAGAACTGAGATTGTCGCTCGGGAAAGCATGCTGCAAGTTCAATGAATTGTTTTCTTGTGACAGCTAGACTGCTTTTTTTTTTAAAGATTTCGGTTCTTGAAATATTGGTACATGCAAAATGTTCGAATGGCATGCAAAATATCAGCCTCGAACATTCCGGGGAATAACAAGGGACAATGGTCCATAGTCTACGGAGATACGCCAAGAATTGCTTTTCACGACAATATCATACTGGTTTTCGTACGTAAATTTTCATGACAATATCATACTGGTTTTCGTACGTAAATTGTTGAATTAACGAATTCCAATTCGTTAATTCAACAATTCAGTACACGCTGTATTGTGCAGCGCCAGAGAACTTGTAAATCGCGTTCGCGAGACGAAATTTCCGCCTCTCATAACTCGGCGCCAATAGGGAATCTGTGGCTGATTTCTTCCATATTTCGGCTGGAATCGATGTTCAAGTAGCGTGCCAAATTTCAGCTTCAGATTACGTTTCTCCTCGAAGATAGAGAGCTGTCTGCTAAACAGCACAAGTCTTTTACAAGTTCTCTGGCGCTGCACAATATCAGGTATGTTTAGTTTTGAAAGGCTTCAAGGACCAGTTAACCTTCTAAAGACACGTAAACCAACATTTCTATTTCTGCACTGAAATACTGAGAAATGAGGGAAATCGGGGCATCCCTCGAATGCAAGAGACGTATCACACTATTCTAGCCACAACTGCACCTGTTCGAAGAAAAGGCCTTGAAGCCAATTCCCCGGAGTTGAGAATTGTCTGGTGCCAAAGCAATTCTAATTTATTGATCGAGTGGCAAATGATCCTTTTCCTCTAGCTCAAAATCGACGAGGAATTTTTAGACACCCTCTTCCCCACTTCGGTCGAAAACAAAGTCCAACTAGCGCGTAAAATTTCATCTTCCTATCCCATTTCATTCCGGAGATACAGCAGATACTATTGTTTTTGCAATTTCCGTTTTTTCCCAACCTTTGCAACAGTGGGCCGTCAAGAATATGCCCCGACAGCCGGTTTGGTCACGAAAATGTTCGTGGCAGGGACCCTTTAATGAAGAATCTATGGCTGATTTTTCCACACTTCGCTAGGGATCCATGTCCAAGTAGCTTGCCAAATTTCAGCCCCTTTTGTTTTCTAATACAACTGTCTGCTAGCGGACACATATTCGGAACGGCAATTGCAAATGTGGGGATATTTAACGACAGTGTTGCGCAACAGTGAAGATTATAATTGTGCGAGCGCGAAACAATATTAAGAATTTTAAACTCCGCGCGGTTTTCGAAAAATAAGAGAAAAAATTAAGAATTCTAAATTTTGCTCGTATTCCTGAATATTAAGTTTGTAAATTACGCGAATTTTGGCATTTGTCGCATTTCAAATTTACATTGATAAGTTTTGTCTGATCATGAAATGGATGGCACTAGACTGCTTAATGCTACAAAATTCAATGAGCTCAAAATCAGTATAAACGCACAAAGGCATGGATTGTATATATCAATGCACAATCTGAAGATCAGAATCTGTTACGAGCAAAAACAGAGATTCTAAAATCGTTGCCACCCCTTCTTAAAATACCGGAATCTTTCTCTGACAATGAACGACATGAACCTTTGCGTAGATGGACTGCATGTTCGGCGAGCTTGGCGCATGCTGAGAATCATGTGAACGCAGACGGCAGTTAGAACGACTAAAGTTGGCATTGCAAGGCAAGGAACCAGTACTTAAATGGATTCTCGTACACCGCAAAAGCCACTGTCAATTTTTACATTTAACGTTTAAGTAATCGGTTAAGTAACTGTGTAAGAAGTTATGTTAAGACGCGTTTTTTGTAAAATTCGAGTAAAAGGGGAGGGGGGGGCGGACACGCTGGTACAACCAAGGGACCAGGGGGTGACCAGTTTTGCACATTGGGGTGTCCCTGATTACCTAAACAGACTTTGTCGGGCCAAAAGTCGATCAGAGAACATTCAAGAAGAAAAAATGTGAATAAAATTCAAAATTCCATATTATTTGACTCATTGACGTCCGAAACGATGTTAAATTTTTTTACATTTTCGTCATCGGGGGCATCATATTTTCATTTTTGGTCCAAGGAAAATTGGTTATGGGGTCATACTTAGGGGCCGCAAGCTCCGCCCACTTTGGAGGGGACACGAAATGACCGAAAAGCGGCGGATTGAAATAGCAGTCGATATACTGCACCAAATATGGCAATCTTTAGGCTCATTTTGAAGCTTATTCAATTCTACACACGCTAGAATTCAGCCAAAGTGGATTAGAAATGCTGATTATACAAAATAATGAGCCGGAAAAAGACTAGAGTTGTGTTGGATTCACAAATCGAGGTGCGGCTAATTCAACCGACAACCGTTTGATTTTGGCTGAATACGATGACATTCGCCTAT
>JACMIG010004169.1:0-10746 GCA_014805385.1 Levipalatum texanum
ATAGGAATTCCTCTTTTTGCAAAAAAATACCGCTCAAAAATAGCTCTCGACGGCGCCGCAACGCGACCTATACTGTACGTAGCGGGCGTAGCCCGCTAGTTTGACATGATATATCTTTTGAATGGTTTGACCTTTTCTTGTCGGATAAAAAAACATTACAAATCTAAAGTAATATCTATCGACGCATGCTGTGCAACAAAAGTGGGGATATCAAATGGAATTGATCCCACGCAAGGTGAACAAATGACGATTTTGAGCAAAAATGCCACTATTTCAGAACCGTACACTCAGAAGAGCAGTGTGATCGGCCTCTCGTTTGCAGCATATTTTGTAACAAAGAAATATTGATATTACTTAATGGCATAGGAGCCCAAATAAGCCTCTACAATCATACAAGAGTGTGGAAAAAGCCGATTTCGGTCGAAAAATGACGATTTATCGATCCGTACGCCCAGCGTTGACCATGTGTACCCCCAAAAGTGGGGACAGGATTTTTCGCCACAAAATTCTGCATAGGAAACATGCCTTCATCGAGCTTTTCCGTTGCCCATTCACGGAGAATTGTTTTTCAAAGGTTTAAAATGGCCTAAATCTGGGGGTAAACGACCATTTTCGGTACCGTACCCCCGAATATGACGAGTTAGACCCCCCAAAGTGAGGACAAGATTTTTCGCCACTAAATTCTGCCCAAGATCCATGCATTCATCAAGTCATTTCGGTCTTATTCCTAGCAAACGTTTTGGCACGGCGTTTGTATGGGCGCGAGAACACCGTGCCACCGTGTGTGCGTGCGGAAACGGACAAAAATGCATTTTCACATCATTTCATACCCGCCCAAGTCGATTTCAGTCTATTTCGAGCAAAAATTTTATTTCAACTTTTTCACCATGATACCCAAATCATGGTCCAAATGGTCGCCGAACAAAAAGCCTGGAATACCGGATTTCAAGTATGGAAATGAAAGAGCGGTTCAATTGAAGCAAATATTTCACTCGAGACCAATTTTTCGTTCGACCCTCGGCGAGTTACAAATGGTTTCACCAAATATCCTTGATTTTAGGGAACTTTGTCGATTATGATCACAAGTGCGGGCCTGGGGAACTGGCTGAAAATTTTTTAAAGACACCCAGATGTGTGAGGTTTCACATGCACAAATAAAATGAGCACCCATGCCTTATCCAGAATTTACTAGCATCAAAAGTGATAATAAAATATTTTCTCAGCGAGAAAATACCTGCCGCTCAAAGGATATTCATGACCTATGAAAAACTATATTTTTTATTTTGTAGCCCGTTCAAAACTGCACTAGATTTATAGTGTTTGAATTTTTAGGCAGCCTTCTGCCATAGGCTAGAAAATACTCTGGAAAGTATACATTTATTGTACGTCATTTATTTCGATGATTTGTTTAACCGACACAGGTTAACTTTTCACCAACTTCAATAGTGCAATTTTTTTCTCGTGTCAGGACCATTATAATCCACATACAAGTTTGTGCCTGCAAGCAGTGTCATTAAGAGAGAGGATTGTTTGCCACAGGATTGTTGAAAAAGTCGATTCACAGCTGGAGTCCGTGTTAGCTCTCGATTCGAGGAGAACCGCTTACATTAATCTACCTGGTGTCATTTTCTTTTATTTTCTCGGTTGCCCGTGGGCAAATACACCATGTTTACTGCGTTTAGCGAGGAGGGCGACCAGCGAACAGTCCGTATGGTTATTGTGCCGCCCCCAACCTTTGCAATTGCCGTTCCGAAATCGCTTAGAACGGACTGCGTATAATCGGGAATCCCCAAATAAATGGAACGGTCAATAAATCCCCTGTGAGAGATCGCGCCCCATGGCTATACTTCGCGCCCCAGTGCGAAAAAACGCGCACTTTTTACGCAGTCCGTTCTCAGCGATTTCGGAACGGCAATTGCAAAGGTTGGGGGCGGCACAATAATTCCGTTGAGATGAGAAGTTGCTTCGGGACCCGATGTCGTTTGGTGATGGTAGGAAGTCCGTAGCACCTTCCTACACCGGGATATGAAAAACGTGACGGCCGCAGAGACAGACAGACAAACAAGCCTTTTATATAGTAGTAGATTTGTAACATTTGGACCATCTATGACCAAGTTCAAAAAAAACGATCCAGGGGCTGTGCAAATATTATTCACCGTTCGATGGGACGAAAGTGTTACAGTGGCACCGAATAATCGATGAAACATATGTTCGGGAGCAAAAACGGCGTTTGAAGTCCCATTGTCTACTAACATTCCCGATCAACCAACCAATGCCATAAGTGTGAACACTAAACGTCCCCCGAGACCATCCTATACAGTACACACAGTGCACCATATGCATACCAACAATAAGAGGAAGTAACAACGTCCCCCGAGACCAATCTATACAGTATATGAGTCCATCCGCGTAAGGATCGTCCAGTGCACTGGACAACTTTTCTTATCTAACTAGCGGAGCTACGCTCCGCTATTTGGGGGGGGGGCTTCGCCCCCGCCCCAAACCCCCCGGTTTTATCTCGAATATGTATAAAAGGATCATGGGAAAATCCCTTCCCAGGTGAAACCTGAGGTAGAGCTGATTGAAATACCAGAGTATATCCGACGTACGCTTCCAGTATTTATCACGTTGTCTGTGAAATTTCCGACCAAGACCGACTATGGGTGGAACAGAAAAGTCGGAAAGGAGTTGGGCCGGACCCAACCTATACATTTTGACCCCCACCTCGACATGACCAAAACCTCCTTGCTCCTATGGCAAGCTCTTTTCTTTCGTGAGATATAGGAGGAGAAATATCGTCATTTGTCGTTACAGACTTAGCCGTTATTCTTGATGTGCTGTTCTAGACTCACGGCGTCAGCACCAGCCTAGCGGCGGCGCCACCAAGGTAATCGATAATCCGAGTGGGTAAATAATAACTTTTGGGCGGTTTTGGACGCTCTACTACTCTCTAGTACAACGCAAATCGCTCAGAAGTGATCTGAAAGAGTTGAAGATTTTTTCGTGAAAACAACAGGATGTACGAACTCTTTGTGAGCTCGAAACCCAGGAGTGCGCTTTGCCCTACGAGATGAATGTCTGCATATTCGTGTGTAGAATTTAACGCTGAAGAATCTGGAGAACATCGTAAAATGATTGGGTATAATCCACTACCTTTATGAGGCCCTGCTGAATCGCAATGATAGCATTTCTTGGTTGCGAGATTGCGCTGTCTAGTGAAGCCAACCAATTATTTTCAGACCTAAATAACCGAAAGTCGTTTGGCCAAGGTACCAGGTCTTGTGGGCCGATTCAGTAAATTAGTGTAGATACACTTTTTAACTACAGCTGTGTATTAGGCATTCTATTCCCCGGTTGCGGGTTACGGTAGAAGTTGCATCGGGTCTCGAAGTACTTTGGTCGATGTCCCAGGCGTTTTGGACCGATTCTGTAAATTGCTGTAGATACATTATTTATCTACAGCCGTAAGTTAGAATTCTATTTCACGGTCACGGGATATTTGACGGTCGCGGTTACGGTAGAAGATTTCTCGGGACCCGAAGGCGTTTGGTTAAGGACCCGAGGCTCTAGGACAAAAGCTTGACAATGTCGTGACGCACGCACTTAGGGACAAGCACGCCTTTTATAGAGTAGTAGATCACAAAATATGTATTTTCTAGTTGTTTTGCATTCTAGTTAACCAGCGGCACATCATAGTCATGGGGCCAATGTTGGTATTTTATTTTTCTGACCTCCACAACAGATTCCGCACATGATATTAGGGGGGTCATCAGTAACGCTTTGTTACGCAAATTTCGAGCCATTAATCATTGAATGGTGTTAGCATAAAAAAAATTTTTCAGGCTAACCTCATATCTCGCCTTATCGAAGCGCAAACTTCCAACAGAAGGCGCTAAATTCATTATTTCTTCCTTCCCTTTTCTCGCGAACTTGTTTCACATTCTCTTCATTCCGCGCTTTCCGATTTTATGGATTAATATTTTCAGTTTTCGGCAATGAACGCACACATCACGTTCATAAGTTGTTATAAGATCGGTGTGTGCAGTTTCGGCGTTTTTGGAAATACTTCATTCATACTCGCAGTGATAATCCGTAAAGAATTTCGAAGAAATCGAACACGTCTCCTTGCCTGTTTGTGCCTTTGCCACCTCGTGTGCAATGTCTTTGAAATCACCGACGGAGTAAAAAAGCTTTAAAATTTTGAAAACAAATATGTTGCAGGTTCTATTCTTCCGAGGTGTTCAACTAACAAGGAAAGAGTGCTACAACCGTATTTTCTTGTTTCTCTACTGCTCAGCTCATCAGGCATTTCTCTTTGTTGCCTTAGGATTCGATTTGCTATATTCCATCAAGAGGCCAATCGCGTGAGAAAGTCAACCATAGTCAACCATTATCTAACACAATCCACAGATTACGAAGAGAAAATCGATTGAGAAAATCTCGCTTGAAACACATAAAAGGAAGGAGTAGGACGAAGATTGCGATGTGGTCAAAGAACTTTTGGCCTGAGTCTGACTGCACTTTGGCCTGACAATGAGTCTGGTCTGGATTTCCATAATGACAGTAAACTGAAAAGTTCCTCCATCTACTTATTTCAAGCTTATTACTTTGAATTTTTCAGATACATGCAACGAAGTGCCCTTTCGTACTGTTTGATTATTCAAATTCCGGCAATTATTGTGGGACTAGCGGCCATGCTGGGGCCACTTTTGGATTCTGAAGAAGATCACGTCGTTCCCACATGCAACCCTCCATTTGCGTTTACTGCAAAGGCAGGCCTGTAGTCCTTTCTGAAGTACCTGCAACCAGATCAATCAAATCCGTAACATAATCAAATTATCTGTATGCATTGTCGATACGATCACATTTACTTTCATTATTACGACTCTACGGAAAGGTTTTCTTGCCTCTCCAATGCTCTCTCATTTTTGTTTACTGCCATCCACGACTCGCCAGCACGCTCAAATATGAAGAAGCGGCGAGCGATCAATGCTATAATTTCGCTGTTCACCGCCTACGCTCTCACATGGTATGATCAATTCACTGACTTGAAAAGATAACTGAATCGACTTATTTTCAGGTTTTCTACCGTTGCTATACACAACTTATCAAGCATTCCTGCTCTTCACTCTCCCTTGATGACACTTTACTCCGTAATACTCGGAACAAATATAATGTTATCTCTATTTGTAGGCAATACCCGGAGAGCTGATGCAAGTCCAGACTTACTACGTTTTTTTCGCAGTCAGCTCGGAATTTCGCAGAATTTTTTTGGACATGGGATTCTGCGGCTTGGTTTCATTTCGTAAAAAGACAGACGTGTTTACCCTGAAGACTTTCCATCCAAATGGGTCACTATAATGGTATTACCAAAACCTCTTATTGCGAGATCTAATAAAGTTTATATATATACATATATGTGAGTTTTGTGCCTCAATGTATATTTTTAAGAGGCAGTTTTACCGGCGGTCGAGGGAGGTTAACTGCCCGCGGTCCCGGGAATTCAAATTGCTGCTCTCGACCTGCCACTTGGGGGTGCGCGGGGGTAGAATTATACAAATGAAAATCTTTTTTTAAAAATTTTTAAACAAGTGTAATCACTCGCAAAAATGCAGATCGAAAAATAGGTACCCACCCGTAGATTCGTAGAAAAAAGGGGATCAATCGTTGCATGTCCGATATGGCGAATCGAATGCGAGTGAAGTCAGGCTTGACTGCTCCGCCTTATTAATCTGGCTTTTTGAACTGTGGCTCATGTGCCTTCGATGATTACGTCACCGCTTTCTCCATACGATGTGTCTCGAGTGCTGCCACGTAATTCAATGATCACTCTGCGTTGTTTGCGAAATATGGATTTTAACTTAAATTTCAGAGCTATTTTATCCCATGCAATCGCTTTAAAATGGCTGAACAAATGCTGCGACGATATGCTCGTGTGGGGCACCGACAAGAATCGACGGGCGAGCGGAACGAGGAAAGAGAAGCAAAGGTGGTGCTCCTACTTGCAGGAAGCAGCGGTCTCGTCCGGATTTGGCCGGGCCGGTCGGAGCAACTTCGCGTTGATCAAGGGCATAAATAAGCCCCCCCCATCACTATTCGATCACTTCGATGGAAGCAGTAGTAGGCATAGAGAGTCGCAGCCTTCCCACGCTTGTCCCTAAAATCGGGTATCGAGCTGGAGAGCATTGCCCAAGACACTTCTTTCAGCCAGGAGAACGAAAGCATTCGTGCTACTCCCATTTCTTCTTGCAGTCGTGATGAGGGATAATTCAGTCAGCATCCTGCCAGGGATCTGCACGATTGGATTGAATAATAGAGTGAAGACAGGGAAGCACTCAGAAGCTGGGGCATACCTCCGATATGATGTTTTAGGGGATCGAAATCTGCGGTAGTCGAGTTGCTTTTCTCTGCGAGGCAATATCGCAATATGAACCCGCTTTATTAGCAATGACTCGCCTCCCCTCGGAGGCGTCTTTATCTCACTCTTGGATTCTACCACTGATGAAGCAAGCATGATGCTTCTCTTGTTCTCTTCTCGCAGAAGATGGGTCCATCGAAGAGACGAAGGTGTACCAGAGGACGCTAGGGTCCTCGGATGGCCATTCAGGTAACACAGTCGTCCCTCGTATGGTTCCCGGGAGGCATTGTGGTCTCCCTCGTAGGGGTCCAGAGGGACACTGGGCTTTTTCTTTTTATATCACCTGGAAGATCCTATTTGTTGCCCAAACAACATTTGGAAATATTTACATACATAAGATACATTTCGTCTTTATATAATTAACGTTTTATCCATGCGTACATTATTATCTAACTATACCCATAATTTTTCAGATTCGTATGAACTAATTAATCGACTATATCATTGCCAGAGAAGGAGCATAAACGCGATTAATACAGGTGGAAAAGAAAGGAATTGTTCTCGAGAATTTCCGGAGCTCAGTCGGAAAGCTACGGCATTTATAAGTCATTTGTGGTATCCACTGCGTTCATTTGAGTCGTCAATATCTTACTGCATATTGTTCGTGAACAGCCGTATATCTGATGTATTGCAACGAAGTAGAATTCGCCAATATATTTCCAACTATCAATAAGGCACCTTTTCAAGCTAAAAGCTGCAACTTCCCACTCCATTTTTGCCTTGCGTATTATTTGTCCCGCGATTTGTGATGCGATAACGTGCACAACTTACAGCATCTTCGTCACGAACGCCCACAGAATGTTTATTAGTTGCTATAAGCTTGGAGTGTGCTCATTCGGGGTCTTCGGCAACGCATCATTCATTCTCGCAGTCATTCTTCACAAAGAAATTCGAAGCAATCGGACAATTCTCCTATCTTCTCTGTGCCTTTGCCACATCGTGGGCAATAGCTTTGAAATCATTGATGGAGTAAGAAGAACTGCAAAACACTAATGTAAGATACATGTTGTAGGTTCGTTTCTTCCGAGGAGTGCAAATGACAAGGAAAGAATGCTATAACTATATTTTCCCGTACCTCTATGCCTCTGCTCATCAAGCATTTCTTTTTGTGGCCTTAGGACTCGACCTGCTTTATTCGATCAAGAGTCCGATTGCGTAAGGGATTCATAATTATTGATTAGTTAAAATGGGTGCATATAACGAAAAAAATAGAGCGTAAAGAGCTTGTACGTTCAAAGGTTCCATTTTATTTGAAGATTGATCTTTTAGATACAGACAAAGAAGAGCGCTTCCGTATTGTTTCATCGTTCAAATTCCGTCAATTATTGTGGGGCTCATGGCGATATTCGGACCACTTCTCGATTCGTCCGAAGATAATCTCATCCCGACATGCAATCCTCCATTTGATTTCCTGAATCGGCAAGGAACGAAACGATGTTGAAATGTGTCGATTCCAGATCAACCGAATTCGTAACATAATCAACTGCGCTTTGTGTATCGTTGACACAATCACGTTCAGTTTCATTATTCGGGGTGTCCGAAAGAGTAGGCTTATCCGTCTATTATCGGTGCTCACAACATTACCAAAAAACCGTTCCGGAATATTACCTGCATTTAGCACGGACGCGGTTGCGAATCTTGGATGACCGAGTCCGTTCTAAATGCAGGTAATATTCCGGAACGGTTTTTTGGCAATGTTGTGAGCACCGATAATATCTATGTAGCATATCTGCTTTCAGCCTTCTCATTGTCATCTTCGTCGGCGCAGTCGAACAGAGTGCTACGAGCCATGTGTGTGCTGTTCGCAGTATACGTTCTCACATGGTATGACAGCCTTTTACAGACAACTTATTATCAGGTTCTCTACCGTTGCTATAAACAACTTATCAACCATTCCTGCGCTACACTCACCCTTCTTGACACTTTACTCCGTAAAGTCACGGACAAATACAACGTGAACTTTCGAGTTATAGGCAATACCTGGAGAACTGCTTCAAATCCAGACATACTATGTTTTCTTTGCCGTCAGCTCGGAATTCCGCCGTATTTTCCAGGATTTGGGTTTCTTTGGCTTGATTTCCTTTCGGAAAAAGAGCCGCGTTTCTAGTTTGAAGGTTAGTAAGCCAAATTGTTAACGATGACCATATTGTCAAGACCCTACAAATGTGGTAAAATTTATTAACATAATATTAATATTTCCTTTGGGCTGTCGGATCTGATCAATGAGCGTTCATTTCATCTCTACACCCCATGTGCAAAACATCACATTTATGCCTGGCGTATTCCCGAAGTACTCAGAACACATCGTGCTAATCTTGCCGAACGAACAAGCAAAACAGTAATCAACTTAATTCTCACGAATTAATTTCCGCATAGTTTTCTGTGCTTTACGATTTTGTAGGTTGAATATCTTTTCGTTTCTCTACTATGAACACACACAGCACGATCATAAGCTGTTATAAGCTTGGTGTTTGCTCATTTGGAGTTTTCGGAAACGCATCATTCATTATCGCAACCATTCGTCACAAGGAAATTCGAAGCAATCGTACTATTCTCCTTGCTTCCCTGCGCCTCTGCCACGTCGTCTGTAACATCTTTGAAATCATTGATGGAGTAAAAAAACACTGCAACACCCCTAAACACCTTCACCTTGCAGATTCGATTCTTTCGGGGAGTACAAATAACAAGGAAAGAATGCTACAACCATATTTTCGTATTTCTCTATTGCACGGCTCATCAAGCACTTCTCTATGTCGTCTTGGGATTGGATCTGCTGTATTCCATCAAGCGTCCGATCGCGTACTGAACAATAAATAAGGCATATCATTCGCTGACTTTTTCAGATACAAGCAAAGGAGTGCATTTCCATATTGCGTAGTTGTTCAATTTCCACCTATTATTATGGGGCTCGTAGTGATGCTCGCGCCATTGCTCTATCCCGGAGAAGATTATCCAATTCCGACGTGCAATCCACCTTGGGCGCTTACGAAACAAGTTTGAAATCACTCTTTTATCCAGAGACACCTTTTTCCAGATCAACAAGATTCGAGGCATAATCAACATTTCGCTGTGCTTCGTCGATGCTTTTATTTTTATCCTAAATATTCGGGCTCTTCACCAAAGTTAGCGTCGATGCTTTTATTTTTATCCTAAATATTCGGGCTCTTCACCAAAGTTTCACTGCATTTCATTATTCGTTTGCAGCATTCTCTGGCTCATCCAAGCCTAACGCCAAGCAACGTAAAGCAATCAAAGCTACGTTTACGGTTTTTGGCATCTACGCTCTCACTTGGTAATGATTGTGCGCTCTGTCTTTATGTATGACGGAACCACCTTGAAAAAGTTTGATTTTCTTCTCTGAGTAGCCCATGAGCAAAATGCCAGGATGCGAAATTTAGGTCTTGAGTACGATTTTCAGGTTCACAGCAGTTGTAATGCTCAATTTGTCGGCAATTACATCAATCCATTCTTCAATGTTGACTCTCTATGCCGTAAGTCCAGGAACTTACAAGGGACATGACAGCATCGGTCCTGGCTTTATTGATTCTCATATGGGGCGCTGTACTACCCCTACCCTCAAACCACCAATGCCGCTTTCATCTCGACCCAAACGGTCAACACGGTAGATCACCATGGTATTGATTGGTGAAAAATCAATATTTTCATTTTGGTTCTAATCAAATCGAGTCATGGGGCGCTGTGAGGGGATGCTCCCACTGAAAACAAAGATAACTTATTTTGCCCCCAAAGACGTCCCAGGACGAAGTTATGACCTGAAGAGTGAGGAACCTGGCATAGGTGTCTGTTTGGAGCTTCCCAACTCGCAGGCTGTACATGATATGAGTACAAGTTGTGCACTATATTTACGAGGGTGAGTAGATCTCTCAAATCCAATGTTGAAATCCGAGGTTGGATGTGATCAATTTTCATCGAAATTTCGAGCCATGATGGGGGTATCATGGTGAAAGTCGAAAACGTCTTTTTACATTCCATCGGTAATAATGTACTCTAATGGTCATAAAATTATATTTAGAGACGTTTTTGGTCAATTTCGAGCAAAAAATTTTCCCAACTTTTTTGAGGTAAGGGGGGACCTCATGGTGCATTCTGACCCATGATGGGTCCAAAATAGGTGAAAAATTTTTTGTTGGTAATTGATCAAAAACTTCTCTAAATATATTTTTATGACCGTTTGAACACTTTTTAGTCGAATACACCAATGTTCATTTATTCCGATTTTCGACCATGATAATCGACTAAAAAGTGTTCAAACGGTCATAAAAAGATATTTAGAGAAGTTTTTGATCAATTACCAACAAAAATTTTTT
>JACMIG010004170.1:0-10743 GCA_014805385.1 Levipalatum texanum
TTAGGGAGTTCCGCGCCGAGATTGCTACTGTGTTTAGTGGCGGATGGTGTGAAGCACCAATTTGGAATGTCGATTGTTTTTTCCGCTCTCTTTTTTTCAGTGATCTCCTTCGAGACCTTTTCGTAAATTAGTAGTTTTTGGAGGATTAATATGCCTCTTTTTCGCCCTAACACGTCTTGTAATATAGCACTCAATTTAGTACGATGTGCACAGACGACGAAGGGCCATCGTTGGCCGATGCACTCTCCTCGGGCGACAACGCATCCAGTGAGACTTTTGCATCCTTATTCGGTTTTTCTAATAGGAGTTGTATTTTCAGATCCCGTGATCCTTGATCGCGCCGTTCCATCCGGACCGCACGACGCTTATCTCATCTCCAAGGAAGTTCGATACATATACGACAACCAGCCGAAGATTTTCGCTTGGAAGCTGTCGGAGGAGGAGGAGAAGGTAATTCTGTTCTCCGCATATATTTTGGAAAAGATTAGGTGGGGGGATTCAAAGCATTTTTCTTCCTTCGTCGGTTTTCCTCTGGGAGCAACTTATGAGGTACCACCCATGTATGACTTGCAATCTCAATAATTCCTATCCGCTTTGCAGCTTGGAGTGGAGTACGATGACCAGCTCTACAACCTTTTCCCTTCCATCGGGGACGCTATCGACTGGAGGATCCTTGAAGTTTTCAGCAATAACAACGCCAACACCGACGTCAACCCATTCGGCATGTTTCCCGGTTTTTTTTAAAAGTTAAATCAATTCGGTTGTTGGGTGTGTTGCAGTTTGCGCTGTAATACTTCACCAATGAGAGCTTTATTCTGGTTTGGCATTAAATTGCGAGTCTAAATGATCTACAATTTTGCATCCTCAAGATGCTCTTTTGTTTCCGGATGCTCTTGGGAGTGTTAAACATGTTGCTGCCCATTGTAATGGCGAGAAAAGGAGTGCTGTTTGAACTGCTCCATATCAAGCAATCGTCGCTTTGTTATTATCTGTCGCATTGCAGTCAGGGCTTTGGAGCTAAGCCTCGAAGCGGTGGCGCCAGCTGACAAGAAGAAAGAGGCGACGCGATTATGCGACTTTCTGTTCGTCGCCTCCCGTCACCCGCACGCCCAGGAGACGGCGAAGGACAACGGTCTCGTCTACGATCTTCTCCCTCCGCTTGGCGAGAAGTACGATGTGCTAGGTGAGCGTGAGGGAACTACTATATTCTTACTTTATCAGCTAGTACATCAGCATGGAATACTATTTTCCTCGCACTTTCTGTTATATTTTTCTGCAAATAGCGATGTGCGTGCGCTAAAAATACTGCAGTCGCGGGTGTGGTTATACACGATTTCTCTCAGGAACCCCGGGAATAGCCACGCTGGCGAAAGCATTGATGGAGGGAAAGGCGTCCAGCATTGCGTCTGCTCAAATCGCCCTGCTCATCGCCCAGGTCACATCTGCCGAGGCTGAATGGATGCGCATCGGCATCGGCTTCATGTCCGAGGCCTATAATATGCCGTGGTTAGTTTATTTAACACGATTAGAGGATGCAAACCCCACTTCTAGTTGACATGTACATTCCTTATCCAGAAATTTGTATCGTGAAATACTATACAGTCATAACGATTCCGATCACAGTCATACTGTTCGAAGCCGACCATTGTTCTAATGATATTCTTCCTGCTTGGAGGCTCCGCACTCCTTCCCGTTGCAGGGACGCTATTCTCATCGGCAGTCACCGTTTGCCTTCGAGTGATCCCGTCCTCGTCAAAATACGTGCTAATCTCAAGAAAACGATTAGCAACGATCCCAGTGCATCGTGACTTTCAATGTTCTTGTAAGTCCGGATCATTATAGTCGCGGATAATGACCGTTCCCGCTTTTCAGCAAGCTCTCAGATGGGCTCTACGATGATGTGGCTCAACAATGCAGCGAACTTCGGCTGGATACCGTCGCGGAATTATTGCTAGCGTATCGAGCGCAAGTTCTCAGCCTGGCCGCTCTGAAGGGTCACGAGAATCTTCCCGAAAATCCCGTGAAGGTTCGTATTGTGTCCCATATTATCGTTTATGCTTTGAATATCCTGTATTTTGCAAAGATTTTTTCCTTCGATTATTGCTGCGAAACTATTACTGTTTCAGATTTACGTCGCGCACGCGACCACCAACATCATCATTGCCCGCCTGCTAGTCGCAGGTCAATTTGCCGCTGTCAAGGAACTTTCCAAGGATCTGGAGAAGCGACAGCCTGAAACTGGACGCAGTTACCCTAAGGGAGTGTACACGGTGAGGCAGAACTTTGCGTGGGGAGTACAATGCACTTGGTGGGCCCAGGACGAGCATAATGAATAGTTGATTAATTGCTCTTGTCGACTATTTATTGTGCAAAGCGAAATTACAGGCGATCACGACTGCGCTTTGCGACATCACCGAAATTCTGTTCAATTTTCTCGACAAGAAGACTGTACCGAAAGGTATTCCACTTTTAAAACGGTTGTTGTAGCCCGCGTTGTTCAGATCCATTGACTTCACTGGTCAAGAAGTGGGCCGAGGAAGCTAAGGTGTCCACGGATTCGCCCATTTTCAACAGCACTATCAAGGGCATGCACCGAAAAGTACTTTTTAAAAAAATGTATTTACGTGGTGATTGGCTTCCTAGGTGCTCTGTCAGTGGGTGGAGCACGTTGCCGTCGATCTTCGCACGCCTCTTATTCCGATCGCGACCGAATCTCAGGAGCCCAAGGTAATCAATCATACGAATACTATTAAAGTATTTGGGTTGTTACTGCTACGAATTTTTGCATAATTACATCATGTTCAGGCAGTTGTTTCCTTCTTTGCTGTTGAGGCAATGGGTACTCTTATCCGCTCGGTTTATGAGTCTGATCTCGCGGGCACTGAACTGCTCTTCTCGATGCTTCCCCCGCCAATACCTAATCCATACGGTTAGCGAGCACTTTTCGTTACTTTAATTGATCTTGTGCTTTCTAGATCTTCTCCCCGAGGATCCGTTCATAGTGCGGCCTGTAACGATAGCTCATGCGCCGACGGACAATATCGCCGCACTTCCTCCACCCCCAGTCTCGACTGCCCACGGAGCACCCTGTTTCATCCGCCAACGCGCAACCCCCTGTCCCGAGTGGCGATGTTGTCAAGACGCAGGTAAGCGCCTCGAGGGTCATCGTACACTAGCTGCATTAATTCCTTCAGCCAGCCCTGAAAGGGTTCGGGCCGTCGCATCTAAAGGGTGATGAGGATAAGAGCTGGCGGCACGCTCCTCGAGATGTCAGGTACACGCAACAGGCACAGACCCGCGAGCAGCACCAATTCCAGGTTGAAGTACGTATTTTAAAATTTAAGAAAAGTTTTCCATTGATTTTTTTCTTCTAAAATTAGCTTGAAATAATAAACCTATTTATTTTAGTACCATACTGCGCCTCAGGATATTCGCAGGCAGACTGCTCAGGAAGTTAATCATTTACGAGAATTGGCAACATTCCACCATTCAGAATCGTAACGCCGAAACTTCGCAGCAGCGCAACACACAGGCTGGCGACGCAGGAGGTAATGGCTGGGGATCAAGAAGCCGTGGAAGAGGCGAGAGGGGAACACAATCCCGCGATGGATCGAGGATTGCCTATAGAGGCTACAATCGTCAGAAATAAATTTCCCCTTTTCGCATAAACACCCTGACACTTTCACATTGTTCATGTTTTCTGCAAAAATTGAAACTCGCAACAGCCGATTCGTTTCGCATGTTGTAGTACCATTCGATTGTTCTAGATAGATAAATTATTTTAAGAACCGGCTGTTGGGTGTTTCGATGCGCCTAGCATAGCACAGTGAGGTGTTGGGGGGTTGGTTTTGAAGATCCAACAATCAATTTATTCGGTGGTTAGTTGCATGTCGATATTACGGGATTTTCAGCGGCATCGATTGCGAGCCTCCCGGATCCTCTATCGTTGGCTGGCGGTGATGCGGGCCCGTCGAGCAGACGGGGCAGGAATGCTCGTTCACCTCGCTCTCCTCGCTCGCCTGCTCCACCCCATCCCAGCGTCTCTCTTCTTACGGTAGTTTTGATCTCGATGCGACAATCGTCTGTCCGCATTACAGCCGGCGGAAGAGCAGCAGAATTCCTCACTTCTCGAGTCGATGCCCGTCTCGTTCGCCTGTGCACCCGGACTCAAACCCTTTGAAATCCGAGGTTGGTGTGAATCACGTCACGTGATTGAATCAATTTGCGTGCTTTTTTTTATTCTATAGGACACCGTGAAATTTTAGGGGTGCCTGCCATTGCCCGTCCCCTTCTCGATCAGCATCTGCAGCAAGAAAAAGAGCAAGATATGCGGGGACCCGGTGGTCGCGGAGATGGCGTCACTTCTCCCAAACTTCCCTCCAAGGTACCCCGCATGCATTAATTATTTTAATTACTATTATTATCCATTAGCTGACGACTCCGCTGCTGGCGGGAAGGGAGCTATGCCGCCAGTGGCAAAACGGAAAATGCGCCCGACCCATGGACTGCCGATGGATTCATGCGCCTTATGCCGACTTCGTTCGAGTGGAAGCGCTCATTCGCGACGGAAAGCGTGACAGGGAAGATGAAAGGGAGATCGAAAAACTTGTGGTGAGCGAATTTGACAATCGAATAAAGTTTGCCCATTTGTTTGCAATACTGAAATACACAAATTCAATTTTTAGCACCAAGTCGGCAAGAAGGATCCCCATTTTTCGATGGATCTCAAGCGCAGAATCGATGAAGTGATGAAAACTGACGACTCGGAAGGGAAGAAAAAGATGTCGGTTATTTACGAAATATTTTTTATTTACGTCAGTATCTAATTGTAATATAACCCGAAGCTCTTTCCGGAAATTTCAGGAAAAAATGTAATTAGGAAAATTTTTAAAGAGGGTTGCTTATTTTGGAATTGCTCATGCGCATGGATTAGTTGAATTCCTGTGCAAGAGGCTCTTCCCGCCTACATCGAAGGAGTTTTAAACGTTGAGCTCACAATTAGGTAACTACTATATATTTCTCTTCCTCTTCAGGTCTCACGCGGAGTCGTTCATGGCGTGCAGGTATATCCCTCCGTCAAAGTCGACCGTTACTCCAACTTCGGGCATGGGTGAAACGCCACCCGGACTGCGAGATCTGGTCATATCTCCTCCGCTTCCGGGGATAGTCGAGGTTAATAATTACTGTGATGCGAACATTCTGTCGTGCTTTTCCCCTAAAATTTATTTTATGCTGCAGGGACCTCCTTCGTTTTTCCACACTGCTTCTGATACGGCCGAGGAGGGCGTCTCAACCCCCCAGGAGAGGGTCGGTCCTCCCTCTCATCATTTAGTTGTCGTATCAACTCACCAGAGTCTCTCAGGAGACTGATCTGATTTTATGTTTAGGTGACCCCGGACGGCATAAAGTACACCTTTACGCCACCGAAGGACGTTCAAGATCGACACATCGTCAATGAGCCGAAAGAGGAGCCTGCTGAACCTGCTAAAGAAGAATCTGGTGTAGGCTAATTCAACATGCACTTTAACGTGAACCCATTTTCCGATTTCACAATCCAATCGGTACTTGTGACGTTTTCGATTATATTTGTTTTAGATGGCTATTTCGCCTCCGCTTCTTACTTATGCGGGAGACGTAAAATACATGTAGTTGTTAGCGTCTGAGCGGATAGAAAAACTGGGGGGATTGTCAGCCGTAACATCCTTGATTGCAGGGATTCTTGGAAAATCTGTTGCGGTCGGAGAATGTCGATAGCAGTAGCGCTCCCACTCCTTCGTCCAGCGATATTAAGGTAGTTTGCTTAGTTTTGATATTAGTACAAGACACTTATTCATCTTCGTTTAATTTCTCTCAAATCTAATGGATGGGATAATCAGCAAATGAACTTCGTTTTCTTTCAGGTTGCATCATCATTCTGCGCAACGGCTGCAATTGACATTGTTCTTCCTCCGCCGGTGGTTGAAGGCGAACAGCGACTGTCTCCGCCCCTCATGCCTGGATACAAGGCCAAGGTATGCGCTCATTCCTACCCTGCCTTAACAATCGTAATTCAACACACAGAAGGAGAAGACGTGGTCACCGATGAAGGAACCACTGAAGCAGCCCGACCTCGAACCGGGCATGCAGCTGATGAGCAATGCTTTCAAGATGTACACGGTTAGCTATGAGTTTAGTGTTTTTGCAATGCAACTGTTATGGTGTCGTAAGGTTGGATTTCTTAATTTTTTTGACATGGCGTGATGTTATCTGAAAGGGGTGCTGTCCATTTTAAAGAATTCTGAATGTACTGCTTCAGGCGAAGGAACGCGCTGCCAAAGAGCGGGAGCGGGCTCCGAGTACTACTACCGCTGAGCAGTGGAGTATCGAGGTGAAGGAGCAACGCGAGCGCGTCGAAGCTGCCAATGTCGATGCGGCACGGGAGAAGAAAGAAGAGGAGGAAAAGGAGCGCAAGCAGGCCGAGTACGTCCCTTACGTCTTCGACCATAATAGTTCCCATTTTTGCCAAATATTTATCCCAGAAAAAATCGCCGAATTTTGTACCGCAAAGGATTTTCAGGGAACATCGCTTAGCTGCTGTAGAAGCACAGAAGAAGGAAGAAGAGAACCGAAGGCTCGAAGAGGAGAGTCGTCGAGTCGAGGAGGAGGAAAAACGACGACAGGAAGAGGAAACTCGCCGAGTCGAAGAGAAGCGAAAGCTCGAAGAGGAGGAGAGTCGTCGAGCTGAAGACGAGTTGCGAAAGCAGGCAGAGGAGAAAAGACGACAGGAAGAGGTGTGCGAGAAGGAGCGCGTGGCCAAAGAACAGAAGGAAGCCGATCTGCGTTCAGAGTTGGTTATGATTTATTTTAAAACCTCTCCTTATATTATAGCGTGGCGCGCATCGTTGCCGAGGAAGCCATGAAGAATGTCCCGCATGGCATGGCCCAGTCGCCTCGGCGGGATAGCGATGAAGATGAGGCCGAGATGAAGAGACAGATAGAGGCCATTCAACGACAGTACACTGAGAAGAAGGAGGCCAAGGCTCGCGCAAAGGAAATGGTCAGATATTTGATTACTCTCGTAATTCCCTGACACTTTATCGGGTAATGTAAATTGACTGGTTGCGACAATGATCCGATGATCTGACCGATTGAAACGTTGTTTTAGGCAGCGGCAGCCGAGTACACGGTACCTTCGGAGGACGCGGATGATGAAAATGTTCGTTACTGTCTTACTTTTGTCTACATTTTGCAATTCAATGCATTTTTCAAACCCATGTTTCTACAGGTATTCGTCTCGCCGGAAGCGCAGGTTATTCAAGTCGCTGCCAAGGTCCCGGAGGAAACGACCACCGACTGCACCAAAGTACGCGAATGGCTCGATGACTGCCGGTTGTCCGTCACATCACTTCCACCTACCGATATGACGGTGGGGGTGTGTGAAATGAGATGACCTCGAGTAGTCGAAGACGTTGCGGCTTAACGCGAATCAAGTGTAGAAAATATAATATTTGCACGGAATTTAGGTATATAAAAGATTTGTTCTTTTCAATATTTTTGTTTGGAATTAATTTTTGCGGACGCCGCTACCGGTCAACGGGGGTAACAGTATTCAGAATATTTGAGTTCTCTGATACCTGTTCCAGGATCCGAATTCGGCAGCAGCAACCGTCGCAGTCGACACGGCGTCGTCGTCGAATGCAGAAAGTAGCAAGACGGACGAAGCCGTCCGCGAAACTGTGTCCCAGGAAAGCGAAGCTAGTCACGCAACGGTACGTGTAAGGCCCGTTCTTGAACAAATTATTATCGTGGACAAATTTGAACGACTACGGGATCCCACTCTTTTTATTTCTGTCGTGTAGAATTTGTTTTATTTTCAGGCAGAAACGGGCCAGCATACTCGCGGTCTTCTGATGTCTCCGATTCCACGCGGCGCCGAACCGAGGCTCGTCTGCAATGTACTCACTTGTCAAACATCCCTTTCCTCTATTTATCAAACTATATTTAAATTCCGAGCATTAATTGGCCATGAGCCAATCGTTGCAGAACCCTCCTCTCCGCATCATGTCCAGCGGCGACTGGGATGATGCCGACTGTCAGTTATTTTTGTACCTTAAAACATCGTTTGCATTAGAATAGCTGCCATGCATTCAGTGATGGCATTTGTCGTATGTGAGCTTTACAGGCTTTGGCCCTCCCGTAGAAATGCCAAGTTTTTAAACCTCCCTTGCAGATGGCGGCGGTGGCGGCTTCTCGGCGGCGGGCGCAGCAGGCGCAGCTGCTGGCAGTGGTGGATTCGGAGCTACTGCTCCCTCCGGTGGATTCGGTGCCTCGAACGGCGGAGGACGAGGAGGATACAGCAGCGGCCGAGGAGGAGGTGGAGGATTCGGAGGCGATCGCGGACGAGGGGGAGGCAGAGTACGTGGAGTTTACTTTTCCATTGACCTCTCAATTTCGACGGTGAAAAGTACAACCAGTTTTGCTTGAAAAGGTCCGCGTTTAGACTAAACTTCCAACTTTTTTGAACTATATGATTTGCGACTAAAATGAAACATGTTTTGCTGGGAACGCCTATGCTTTTTGAATGGGGTATTTGCAGGGTGGACGTGGTCGATACTAACGCCGAAGATCCTTACTCCATTATCTTTTGTTTTCTCGTAATCCTTATCTGGATCGCCTTGCTGAGCATTTCATGAATTCATTCCGGATTTGTAACAGAAACGGGTTTCTTTTTTTTCAACACTTTACACATCGTTTTCTTCTAGAATCAGTTTTTACTATCATTATAATTTTGATCGAGCGGTTCACAATTTGCGCCTAGTAGCATGCCATTCACTTGACGTTCGCTGCCGTTTATCCTGCTTTTTTCACAGTCACAATAGTTCGTAATTATTCATGTTAGATCTATCTGTAATATATTGTTGTAAACTGGATTGTTACATGTTACCCGCCTTTTCGTTCGCTTCATTCAGATGTTTCGGATTTCCGCTATAAATCTGCTAATGACTGAATCTCAATCGTACTAACAAAAAACAAGAATTTCAGAGATTTCATCCATCTCCAAATCGTATCTTCGATATAGATGAAACTTGAAGGAGCGGAAAAGTGATTGAGACCGTCTTGCGAACTCTAATTTTCAAATGTTAGTAGAGTTTTTGATCATGGAAATGATGAAGATTGCGCACGAAAAACCGAAAGAAAACGCATTTCGAACTGTCAGGCGCCACTCCCTATACTCTGATATCATTAAAATCCGTCATTACTTTATTTTTGGGGGCTTCTCTTACTTTCGGCAATCAGCAGTAAACTTTACTTTATAGCAATGACATCGCGGAAGGCCCGCAAATCGTTCGGCAACCTCTCCGGCACCGCTGACGACATCTTTGGAGACTTAGACAATGTGAGATTTTGATTTGTTTCACAAATCACCTTTCCTTTTCGTTCGCACAAATACCAATGTTGTATGTTACAGGAGAACGCACAGGAGTATCGAGCTAAGGAAGTGATCCAAGCCGTGCTATCGTGCCACGCAAAGAAGTCTGCAGCAAAGGACGCAGAGGTTGGTATTGCTTGTCAAGCTGCTTTTCAATCGAAAGTATTTAGATAAAGAAGCTGCTCACGAAGGACGACATGGCTAAGACGGAGAAACTCTTCGAGAAGGTTCTTGGTGTTCAGGTGAATATTTCTCTTGCAGTGAACATACTTATTAATTTTTATTTTATTTTACGCCTTGAAAATGACTCGTTTTATTGGGTAATGTCCAGCTGGACAAGACGGGCGATCGCCTCTTCCTCTCCACCATAGAACCACGACAAGTCAAGGACTACCCGAGGGATCTCAAGATTTGCTTCATTGGCGGAATTGATTAGAAAATCGCTGAACTATACATTTATTCGACCGTCATGTTATTATTACCACTTTCAAAGAGGCAAAAATATATCTGAATATTCCAGAATTGCAGGAAGAAGCCAAGCAGGGACTTCTCGTCGTTGTGCTCGCCTTCATCTACGTCAGCAAGAACCCGATGGTCACTTCTGACAGGATCAGGGTCAGTTCATTAACGTAGATAATAAGAAAATCGCTTGTTAAATTAATTTACTTCCTTTCATTGATTTATCCCATCATTCCATTCATATTTTTGGTTCAAAGGATGTCCAAACTAGCATTGCGCAATTTTCCCAAAACCCAAATATTCTCTTGTCCAAAATTCACAACATGCAAAGGTTGCCCAATATATTCTCCTGAAACATAGATTATTTAATTTATTTCCTTTCTTTGATTTATTCCATCATTCCATTCCAATGGCTTTAATTGCAGGAGTCTGCGCTGTGGGAGTTCCTCGCGCTCGTGGGCATCGACCAGGACAAGGAGCACCCCATCTTTGGCCATCCTTCCAAGCTCATTGCCCCCTCCATGACGGCCGAGTTCGTCGCACACGGTATCTCATTGATCTTTTTTTATTTTGCTGAAAGGTGCCAAAGACAATTTTACGTATCAGTCAGTTGTTGCAAATTTAGCTCATTTTCGCCGTGGAGTTAACTCTGACAATGACCGATTCCTGGATGTACATTCAAAACGGTACATCGTGTGTGGCTCTATGTAAAGCTCCACCGTCGAAAGAGGATGAAATTGATGAAAAGCTTCCGCCGAAACAAATATTTTCGTAAACTCCCCGCCACTGAAATATGCAATGTTCTCGTTTTCAGGCTGGATCTCCTTCGAGAAGGTGCGCACGGATCGCGATAACGAGGATGTACGTTGCTTTTT
>JACMIG010004174.1:0-10736 GCA_014805385.1 Levipalatum texanum
ACACCAATTCCGGGATCATCACTCTTCAGGTCATAACTTCGCCCTGGAACGTCTTTGGGAGCTCAATAAAGTATCTTTGTGATCAATGGGTCCACCCCATCACAGCGCCCCATGACTCGATTGGATTCGAACCAAAGTGAAAATATCGATTTTTTCGTACTTGTTGATCTACCGTATCCCGAAACTTAACTCACTGCAAAAAATATTTGCGGTGCAGACGGTTTCCCCCCTAGAGGAGTCCAGCGCACCATCCCGATTTTGGAAGTCCGTTGACAAGTCCAAAAAGTTCCCTTGTCAGTAATTGTATCATAAGAGCTATCACGTTCTGTGCTCTTTGCTTAAAGTATTTGCAATTTTTCTAGCATTGCGGGGGATCAGAGCACGTTCTCTTTGAATGCTTCACTAATAAAATATCCGATTTGATCTTGCTGCATGTAAGGGTAGATTGCCGGAAGATCACCGCAAAACAAGCTCTTACAGGAAAGTGTGCGTCGGCTGCCAGGTGGATGTGCAGACGGGGTTCCCGAACACGTCCCATAGCCCGTCCTCGCCCTCCATCGTCGCGTAGCCGAGCTGTACGAACATTTGAGATTCTCCAGAATTTTGGCACTCGACGTGGTTGACGCTCATGCCGTGAGCGTCAACCTCGGTGTGAATGTTCGTTGCTCACGGGTGGTCTCCGCAACGTCTACCCGTGAGTGACGTAAGCTCACGGCTTGAGTTACATACGCTCATGCCGTGTCACAAGTTGTGGAATTGTGTCGGTTGCATCAGATACTATCTATGGGATTCACCCTTCATCCAATCAACCCTTCTGATAACCACCTCCATTAGCTACGCTGATGCCAGACGAAGGGGAAAGGATGACGCACCCCTGACCATACCCCAGAGTGATAATACATGCAACCCAAGAGCACAGATCGCAATGCGCCCATATCACTACGCGCTTATGCCTTCTCCAGCCTTCCCTACCCTGCTACAATCTCGGAGGAGAGTGATTCCCCTAAAATTCTTCCCTCGATTTGGCCAGTATCTTATCATAAAGATTTCGTTTGCTCAATATTGCTGCGCAATTTCTGGCGGAATGCATAGAAAGCTATGACCGGATTTGCACAGAACATTTGAAAATGTTGTATCAATATCGCCATGTTGACATGCGAGCACTATAGTCAAAAATAAATTTTGATTTTTTATTCATAAAAACTCACGTTAGCAAGTTCCTTGAGTACGTAGCGATCATTTTTTTCGACGAAGCAATGCCTGCAAGCATTGGAACATTACCACGATTCTCACCATCACGCTTTCTCTACAAAACGACTGATATGCCATCCAAGTTGACGCTTTCTCTGTTCAAACACTGAGCGAGACGGTCAGTTGTTCATCAAGGCTGTGAGACTTTTAGACTGACACGGAACTTCCAATGTGATGCCTAACCTCTTCCACAGAGTCGCAGGATAGGCAGCTGGGATCGATTTGCCCGTGCTGGCGCTTCTCCATCGTTTCGTTAATCCTCCTAGGAATCTACGATTTACTACGATAAAGGGAAGAAAGCCCTTACCGAACAACATCGGCATCATATTGGGATATGTGTTCTCGCCGATCTTGTGGTAGTGCCGCATATTCACTGCTCCCAATGATTCCAGCACAGCGACAGTCTTTGGAAATGTCCTGCAGTTGCCCTTTCCAATCAACCGATAATGAGGCATCTATCGGGAGTCCAAATCACCCTAGCTGTCTGCCCGGTTAGCTCAGTCGGTAGAGCACCAGACTCTTAATCTGGCTGTCGCGGGTTCGAGCCCCGCATCGGGCTGCAGACTTTTTGCGCGCATTGTAATCAAATTTTTTGTGAAGCGTTGGTCAAATCCTGGTTCTACTCACAATCAGGAACATTTGGTGCACGGTAGCATTGCCATCAAGAGTAGGCAAAGACGTATTGGTGGTTTGGTTTGCACTGCGAAGATTGAAAAGGGCTCGTTTGGCAAACGCATCAAGTCTGGCCTGCGGCACCGTAAAGGTTATGGCGTTCCTTGCCTCATTGCCTGTGAGCTTGCGATGGAATCGAGTACAATGATGTAGACGCTCGGCTTGTTTGGTTTAGGTGCACTGAAATGGCGCCGGTTACAGACGAGGAACAAGGCTAAAAGATCACTCTTTTGGAACGCCTCCACTCCGTGCCGCTTGAAGATGCACGTACTGGTACTTATCGCCGCAACGAACCTGGAGACTAATGATGATCGAGGAAGGCAAGAAAAACTGAGACCTCCACGATGTCTTGCGTGAAGACCTTGCCAGCGCTCAGTTTCGTCCTGTAAAGTGATTGACCTGATAAATAGAGAAAAAATGTTTACCATGCTCCTCGAGGTGGCGCGGAGGAGTGGCTTCTGCAATAAATGATCTTCGAAAGTCGGTCGTCCCAGAGAAATTAGGAGCACTTTTGCATAGTGAAATTACCTCGCCTCGCAGACCGTTATGTTGACGAGTCCTCCCGATGCCACTAACTCAGGATTGGCCACCACTCTGCCGGATGCATCGAGCATCGTCCACGGCGTGAACCTCTTGCAGCCTCTTGAACATAGTTATTTTAAAACTTTCAGCCTATTTTGGCAAACTACACCATGATAAGCAATATCTGTCAATGGATCTCAAGGCGGTCTCATTGTCAGCAACATACTCGGTCGGATTTTCAGAAGTATTGAGCAGCGCCCTTATTTGGTCATCCCATGGTGGCAAGTCGAGTAATCCTCACGTCTTCGAGTAGTCGCTCGCATTGACTGAACGTTTCATTACAAATCCTTCCCCCGGTGAATGGGCTGATGCATACCCGAGCCGGAGAAGAGACGCAAGTACTGAAAAGATGCATCCCTCGACGACGACAGAGCGAGGAATCCCGTGATGCTGGAGAGAAAGAGGACAGAATTCGGAATGACATGTGCCACATTCATACCCGCTATGTTTAGTATTCCGGTGGTGTGTGGAAGTTGCGATATTTTTCACAAAAACAAATATCAAATATGAAAAATGTCCACTTATATGTTTCAAGGAGCGGAAAACATTCCAAACGGGCAAATTTTGCAGCAAGCAGAAATTCTACACCTCGGTTTTTCAGCTTTTGTCATACTATTTTCGCATTTTAATCAGTCACTAATTTCTGGTTTAGCATTCACGGAGTTGCCGTAGTCATTCCACAGAGCTGAATGGAAAATGTTTGAAACAAGAGACAACGCTATTATAGGTCTTCTACGGTATCATAAGTAGTCTTCTACGGTATCATAAGTAATAATGATCTGGTCTTCTACGGTATCATAAGTAATAATGATTGACGCTATTATATGTCTTCGTCCAGGAGGGGGAAGTGATCCATGCCTTCCTCCTGATACATCAATGATAAGGAGAGGTAGAAAGCGGAAGATCACACAGGGGAGAGGGGCGCGATGAGAGTGCGTGCGAGAGGGAGCGAGCGAGCAGGAGACCAAAGCCCTTAGATACGGCCCTCCATTCGGGAAAGGGTCCGCATCGCGCACAGCTGCAATAATGCTTCTACCTTATGGAACGGCTACGAATATTGCACACCAAAATGTAAGAGGTAGGATGAATCGGCGTGTAGGCAATCATCACAACACGATTGAAGAAAAGGGTTCCGAAAATTGTACGGAACAAATACTGCTGAAGAACCAACCCAGCAATGAGGAGTAGCAGAGGGCTCGTGGAACAGCGTCAAAACCGACGTGTCAGAAACTTGCAAGGAACAATCTTCATGTGAGTGGGCTGTGAACAGTTGTATTGCTAAGAACCACAATGATGCAAATATTTCTATAACGCTGATGAGATTTGCCTAATGTTCTTATTACTGAGAACACTGCGTTTGATGGGGGCAGTGGGTGTATCCCAGCCAGCTAGCTCCCGTGAACCCGCCGCGGGCAACCGGTAGATCAATCGTGCGGCATGCAGAGAAAGATCGGAAATTTGCTTCGCTGTAGTGGTTCCTTGCAATAGCCTGACGGAGCTTCTTTTCGGGAACAGAAGCTCCGAATCTAATGGACCAGTACACGGCAAAGTTCGAGACTAATGTATTTTCGAGTAAAACTGCTCTTATTCAGTGGCAGTGTATTCGACTCACCTCACGCACAAAACAGCACATCTAAATGTGCACCTTGCCAAGCGAAAAAGCAGGGAATGCGAGGAGGGCACATCATAAATGGAACGAGCGAGAATTCGGAAAAGAGCTGCTCCCATTGAAATTTTTGGATGATTTATTTAGGATAGTTTTCGGTCACGTTTTTTTATTTTATATAAGAGGTGTACAATTGAGAAATGTGATATCTAATGTTCTTTCAGGCATATTGTTTTCGAGTTGATCTAAATACGTCATGTTTTTACCTCTTGCTCATGATAGCCACTGTTTTGTTGCTATGGATCAGACTAAATTCGAGTTTTCTACTCGTTTGACACGTACATTTTAATTTGATACCCGGGTAAATAGCTGAGAAGCCGCACTGTTCATTGGTCATTGCTGAAGCTGCGTTACTCTAATGCCTCCATTTCTATCTGTCACTATTATTCATGTATAGAGAACCATTGTCATCTCCCTCGGGCATTTTCCTTCCTCGAATACCATCCATCTTTCTTCTGCCTGGTCTTCAATGGTATCATAAGCAATAATGATTGACGCTATTATAGCGTCCTTCACACTTCCCATTTCTTTGCTTCTCAATACGGTGCTCATGTACTTGGCCACGAGTTCGCAGACAAAAGGTTGGAACATGAACTAATCTGCGTGCAAGGCAACTCAAACATAAAGCTATCGGCCGCTACGGTTATCTCATTGCGCTCTTCGCAGCCAATAACATTATCTTCTCTACGACGCACGCCATTGCATTGCCGGTATTAATTTGATGTTGTGCTGAAAAGTCTAATGGCTAGATGCTTCAAAGCTGTTGGCGAAGGGAAAGTTCACTGGGCCTTTGTTGTTTTCTCAACGACAACATTTTGCTTCAGCGAGCGGTCGCCATTCCGCGCAGCTACGCTTTCGTATGCGCTGGTCCGCTGTGCGGGTCTGAGGGCGCTGGATTAGCACTACTCCTTCTATTCGCTGGCGCCTGCATCGAGAGTTGGGTCCTGCTTGCTTTCCACTTCATCTATCGCTATGTCGCCCTATGCAAGTAAGCTTGAAGTTGAGTGAAAAGTCCTTTTTCGAATGCCTTTATCTTTCCATTTATTCGAGAACACCTCTTGGATATATATGTGATTGCTTCAAAATGTGGAAAAAAGACCTTCTTCTTTACATGGTAAACGTTTGAAGTCTGAGCGCCTCTTTGTGTTCAACAGCAATCTGAAGCTGGCTAATATTTTCGTGATCACTAAAGTGTTCATTTTACATTTGAGGCCGATGAGCTTGGCTGGGATCTCGAAGAGTCAGTGGATCGTTGCTGCGATCTTCGCCAATGCGCTGTTACTCGCCGTGCAATCAAGAGCTCTGTTCGAATTCTTTCCTGATGAGCGCAGTCGCCAGATGGTCGCTCGCTCAATGCATTTGAGAGTCGCCGACCTACCTGGATTCGTCGCCCCGATTGTTGCAGTGATCTTGCAAGAACTAGCAGGCCGAATATGAAATCCACGAGTAGTAGCTGTTCGCGCAGCTCGGCATCCACCTTTTGCTGATCCGTATTACGAAAAACGCTGGATACTATTTAGTTGTTTTGACGGAATTCATCCGGTGATTTTGGCGTCTCTTCATTTGTCTTGTCTCTCCCAGGTGAGAGACATGACAAATGGAGAGACGCTAGGCATTAGAGGACGGAAATCTGCCAACCTTACTATTTAGGATGAGAAAGGAATAAATTCGTACCGGATGGCATTGATCGGCGCTATGATTATGATTAATGCGGTATGCTTCGTGTCCAGCATCTTCTGCACTGTCAGAATCATCCATAAAATGAAGACGATCAAGTGCGTCGAGAGCTCAGAATGCAAAATTAGTCTAAACTTCAGGGACCAGATCACCAAGCGAACTCATGCTCTCCAGAGAAGATTATTTGCTGCGCTTGTTATTCAGGTATAACGGAAGAAAAGTTAACTGCCACGTCTTTACACTTGAGGACCATACTTTATTAATGTTAAGAGTGCCACAACGTTCGCTTGCTCGATTCTTCCATCCATGGTGGGCTACGTGGCACTTCTGCTCGGCTTTGGACTTGCGGGACTTATCGACATTCTCATGATTTGTTTTTCCTTCTTCCCTGTCATCGATCCTCTCGTCGTTCTCCTCTATATACCTGCGTAAGTTGCATTTAAAGAGCATGTGTAACTTTTATACCGAATGTCCCCTATAATTTGTGTCATTGGCGTAACCATGTCTTTAGCCTAGCTACTTCGTATCTGTTTGGATCCAATGTTCCCAATTATATCTGACCTCAAACTTGCTGCTAATCCTCATTTCATCATTCTTACGATATGTTTCAGTTTCCGTACAAGATTGCGTCAGTTAATGCGGCGGACAACGACTTCTTACGCAGTTTCTTTTTCCAACACCTTTATGCCGAGTCACCCGCAATAAGAGCTGACAAGACAATGATAAATTGTGGATAGCACGTTTAGCATGTGATTTCTCTTACCTTTTACAAGTTCTTGCGCGGTGCCATGGATATCGAGATAGGGACAATAAAATTGAACTTTCCCATTTACTCCGCAGCCTCAAGAGCATCAGGAACCCGTGCATCCTGCTCACATGAAAGAAGCCGCGGGGGAGAAGGCAGCTGACCAGTCGCATCACTCGAGACATGGGAATGTAACGAGGGGAGGAGTTCTTTCGGCCGTCCTGTCGCTTCTTTCGAACATGCGGGAGATGTCTCAACTATCCTGTCAATCAGAGTCCCGTGGCTTTCCAGAAAACTTGACTCTCAGTTCTTAAAGCATCTTACACAGCTGCCCTCGAAGATAAATAGTCACCAGTTTCCAGTACCCTGATCAGTTGCATTTTTCTGCTAGCTTCGAATCAAGTCTCTCTGTGAAAAGAGGCTCACGCATAGCCATTTGTATGTTCCGTGGACTGAGAAATCTCCACTTCAGGATGCGTCTTCTACTACAGATCCTGCAGATTTTACTGAGTGGAACCGTCGTTGATTGTAGATCTCCCTTCTCGGTATCACAGTTCTAAAACTCATGGACCTTCTACTAAAATCGCATATGTCTTGAATCGCTGGTCTTTCGATATGAACAGCTGTAATTTTGAATTAGTGGCAAAATGCCTGAATTTGCTCTTGATTGACGAAATTTGTGGATAATTAACGGAATTCAGGAAGAAATTCGAGATGAATACGACCATTTCCTCAACGACGTTCACGGATTTCCAGCACATCTTTTCGTCAGTGACGACAGCGTCGACGTCAAGACGGTTCGTTGTCCTACAGCCATATTTTTTAAAGCTTTCTCGCTTCGTTCTAGGTCGACGATGAACCAACAGAGCCCAAAAACAATGCCGCCGATTGGTACAAGACTGGTGGGAAGTAGCGAATATAATTTTTAAGCTCCATTTTGCTAGATCATAACGTGGAACCGGTAATAATTCACCTGCTTACCAAAGGAGACGCCGCTGCCGAGCTGCATGCTAGACATGAGAAGGGTGAGCACAGCGAATCAACCGGACCATAAAAGATATTTCCGAGTTTCTGCAAGAAACCAATCGACGCTATGAAAGGCCATGAGTCCCAGGGTCACAAAACTAACAATAAGAAAATGATAAAACTGCGCCGCATGCAGATGCTTCCGACGAAATCTGCACTGGAGCTGATCGCGATTCGATGAGATGCAGATGGCCATTCGGTTCGGCCGAGTCCTCGCGAGTGCAGCCAGTAATCAAATAACCCGATGATTCTAGAAACACGACATTTCAGGTATCGGAAATTACAATCCCTATTGATTGGAGCCTTCAGCCCGGTCACCGTTACAGCGTTGAAACCGTCTACAACAATCCGAAACTGTATGATTTCTAGACGTCGAAACTTTCAAACGATCCTGTGGAATATGGCGTAATCATCGAATTTTATAGAACTGACTGGGCACTTATTTTCACTGCCGCTAACTACACGCCGGTGTACCACTTCAATCCCCGTCCCCCAGCAGAAGTGCCTGGTCGTCGATTACAACGAACCGAAGAGCTGGGCGGAGCCAGGGTCAGCACTTTAACACAGAACGATGCAAGAGCTGCATCGTTGCAGAGAATGTAGAACGGATCACACCCGAATTCCCATCAACAAAACAACGACAGTGGAATTTGTTCGATCAAGCAAGGGGATTGATGTTCGCCCCTGAAGCTCTCGCAGTAACAAGGCCTTTACAGGCTTATATGGATTCTGTTTTCGTCAACTCCCTACCCGACCTATCCAATTTCAACAGGACGAAGTATATCACGTCGCGCAAAGTCACCGTTCTGTCTGTTATGCCAATCAACATCTCGCAGTATGATGAAAAGTGAGTGGTATGTACTTCCATACCACCGACAAAAGCCATCGAAGGAAAGCAGTTTACATGCCTACAGTAAACGGAACAGTGGGAACTTTTTCATCGAAACTCTTCCAAGCGGTAAGCGATCTTCTGAACAGTCAGGCATCGTTGATTTCTTTCAGCCTCAACATGTCGAGATTCCTTTCAATGGGTTCAAACAAGGAGACAGTATCCGCATTGAGGCATTCTTGTATCTAATTCTTAGCATAGCCGAATGTGTATTTCAGGCAACTCCGACATCTGCGGAGTCATGGTTTGCCATCAATATCCTTTCACATGGCAACATTGCGCTTCATATAAGAGGGGTGAATCTAAATTTAGCGGCGATTTGGAGAAAAAAATTCCTGTACCGGGTGACCCAACCAGGTAATTCCTGCTTAATTTTGCCGTACAAATCCACGGGATTTCAAAACAGTCGTTGCGAAATTCCGAGGATTTGTAGCGCAAAATTAAGCAGCAATCAAAGGGATTCCTGCTTAATTTGCCCTACAAAACCTCATGATTTCGAAAATCACTTTCCCACGCCCGCTGCAAAAATCCCTTTTGATCCAAATCACCGCTAAATTTAGATTCATCCCTCTTATATTAATCCCAGACAAGCGGTAAAAATATCTGTATCTACTCCACGAAATTGCGATTTTTAGAAAAATCAGACCGCCTTCAACACCTACCGTCGTGGTTCGTGGGGCTGGCAAGAACGTAAGATTTGCATCCAGCAAAGGTAAACCTCTTTCGTGGCATTCAGTGGCTGAAAATTCATTCACTCCTAACAAGCGGTTCGTCATGCAACTAGTTCGTCATTCAACGGCTACAGAAGTAACTAATCCAACTTTCTCTTTCTATTATACCTTTCCTTTAGATCATCGTCGACGGCGCCTCCATCTGCAACTTCACTAATCGGATGAATATGAATGGTGAGTCCTTGAGTTTCTAAAACTTCTGCCGATCAAATTCCAATTTCAGATGCTGATGGAATCCAGGTCATAGGAGATCACATCGTTACCCATGTTGTGGACTTCACATTTGCAATGCCCAAAGAACATGCAATCGACGAGGAGTGGACAGGTGTTTATTAGGCAGGAATTAGCCCAAACACTGAGGGGAAATAGTTTTTATGTGGATCTTGACAATTGTGTGCGCATGTTCCCTCTTTGGCCTTTGACTCGCGAGCGTCGATGCAAATCGACACTCGGTGTAACGGCGCATCACTCAGAGATTTTCAAAATACCTTGAAAAGTAGCCAGAAGCCACTCTTAAAAATTGAGTAGGGAAACAATAACAATAGTTTAGTCCTTTTGCAGATTTCTACGCTGATCAAGCCAAAATCGTGCTTTCTCGTCACGAGTACGTGATTGCAAAATTAATGCTGCTTCATTTTACTTCAGCAACGTTTCCATTCCGACAATTGATGGAACATCCGGCCCATACACGCGTAAATTCACAACAGCCGTGAGAATAAATGAGAGCAATAGCTAGCAAAATTAAAATTGCAGCAGCAAAATGTGAGCATTCCACTCAGCGGCCTTCGTTCGGGCGATCGGATTCGCGTTGAGGTATACCCTAACGGTAACAATGTAGATTTCTCTTCCAAATATGCAACGTAATATACTGTATATTCCGTTGCATATTTGGAGGAGAAATCTTCGCATTAGGTGCAAAATAACTAATTATGCACCGCAACAACGAAGAATAGCTCTGATTTTAGGGTACCCCGATCTCGGACTTCCATCAGAGATTCGCTATCAACCTCTGCGCTGGATACCAGATCCCACTGCACATCAATCCGCGTTTCGATGTGACACTTATCATTTTATCCAATTGTATTTTCCATTTGATCAGACAGCGCCGAATGGAATGGAGTCTGGACAGGTTTTCGTGAGCTCAAATGTCTTCGGATGGTACGTCTATCAGAAGTGATAGCGCAGTTGTTACTTTCTAACTGCCCAGTGGTATAGGCTTCCCATATCGCATTTTTCTTTCGGACGTCGATACATCGTCGAAGTCAAGATGGTCGGAGAGGATATCAATGTATGTAAGAAAATCATATATTTGCAAAATTATTATCGGGGCCCTAAATATTGCCATACAAATTCCGGGAATTGTACCTCCGGATAGCGGGATCACTTGAAGTTGCGAATTCCGGTCGAGAGACCCAGTAACCGCTGCCACACATACGCCGCGGATTGGCAACGACCGGCTGATTTTTCTGCGCTCATTGCCAACCCGCGGTCGGTGCC
>JACMIG010004175.1:0-10736 GCA_014805385.1 Levipalatum texanum
TGGGGTCATCGGTAGCGTTGAGGACCGATGGATTGGACCCATGATACCCGTATCATGGTTTGAAACCATCGATAATGAACTTCTATGGAATGGACTAAAGAGTGTTCTAATCAGCAAAATATGCTGTTTAGGGCCGTTTTTGAACAATTACAAGAAAAATATTTTTCGACTTTTTTGAGGTAAGGGGGGACCTCATGAAGAATTTTCAATCCATGAGTTTTTTTTCCAAATTGGCCAAAGGGTTCTTGAGTTATGGGCAAAAATAGATTTCGACTTCATTTTTTAGCGAAAAGTACACTGTCTTCGTGCAAGCACAGCTACGACACCCGTGGTCGAAATCGGCCACTCTAAATTTCTTTCATCTTTCACACACCTGACGTACCTCTAACCAGAATATGAGCCCCAGCGGATAAGAAAAGGTTCACTGTTCGCTTTTGCGGTGAAACTGGTCGATCCTTACGCGGACGGACTCCTATAATGCGTCTCAATGTCAGGAATACTTGGAATTGAAATGCAAACCTTCCGTGCTTGTCTTGAATCTGCTTGTGATGTCCTCTTCAATGCACTTTGCGCAGATGCCACGAGCGCGATCGCGAACATTCTGCATAGAAATATCGCCTTCGGACACTTATCGCATTTGTGAGATACATAACAAGATTTGTTAACCAAACATGTCCAAAGATTCTGACGTTCTTGCAGTTCATAGACTCTCTCACCCTGAATTTCTTCAGGCACTTCGCGCACGAGAGGTTTCCCTGATCGCGTTGTTGCTGCTAGAAAGATGAATGCGGATTGTTTCACTGATCACCGTGGGTATTTTTCCCCTAAGATCTCGTCGCTTCATTTCACAGCACCCAAATGTTCTGCCATGCTTTGTCGAAAAGCAATGGAGGCCGATATTCAAGTGCTTCGGGAGATTTATGTTCGGACATCTACTTTCGCAGAAGTTTAACGAAAAGAATTGCTCTCACCTCGACCTTGTTTACCTTCTGGATCTGTGGGGAAGGCCGTTTCTCCGGCTTCTCGGACTGTCGTTCACTTTTCTTCACTTGCAGAGTCGCCGAGGGAGCAGCCACCGTGGAGCGACGGCCCTGCGAAGCATTGCAATATTTCAATGTCTTTGTCTTGATTGTCCGTATCGTCTGCGTTCAATTTTAGAGCCAAATGTTACTAGTATTGTTAAACAGAAACTCCAGCATTCTGATGATTTATTTATTTTAGATTCGGATAAGACTCGAAAGCACTTACCTTTTTCGTCGCTTCAGCCGCCTTCCTCCTCGTCATCATGCCAGCCTTCGGGAGCTTTATGAATTTGTTCGCCATTGTAATTGACCAGAACGAAGCGTCTCCAGGCAATACCTAAAATGCTTTGTTGTGGAATTGCGAAAGGGCGTTCAGTTGCAATAAAAAAACGAACGCAGTTAAGCGAACGGAACCAAGATTTGGGAATGATCGGATGAGAAAAGGGCCCTGGAAATATGGTCTGATTCAGCTTATACGTGCTACGGAAAGGTCAAAATACGGCAGAGATAACGAGTGCCCTCGATAGTGCTACGTGGAACAGACGAGGAAAGCGAGGGCCGAAAGAGCTTGTGGCGAGAGGAGAGAACTGCGTCAGTTGTCTAGCTGGAGCAGCGGCCCGTGTATATCGACTCTCTCTCTCGACCGGGGAAGAGAACGGCAGAGATGCTATTTTGCGGTCTTCAGATCCTAAGCGCTGTAGATTCTTTTCTGCTTTTTCTGAGAAACAGTTTTTAGCGCCATAAAATAAATAAGCGGTAAATTTTGACGAATAACTACAGACGTAGTCCTGAAGAGCATTTTGGCCATCTCTCAACCTTCGTACAAACTTTCATGAAATATTTTCGGCATCATAACTTTTGTTGTTCTTTTATCGGCCATAAACGAAGAGGGTGATCGAATGCTGTAGATCTCTCCTTTGAGTAGATCGCAGAAGGTTTGTGCGCCATAAAATCTACGCACTTTGTTCATTTATGCACCATTTTCACATCATTACACAACATCTTTATTGGCACAGCAGTGGAAGGAAAGGCGAACAAGAATATTGACACAATATAAGGAAGATGGAGTCTAGTGGCTACATGACGCTTCCACCTACGGTGGGCAAAATTCGATTGAGAACAAGAATGAAAGCCAGACTTCGGTTGCACTCAATCTGGAGAATTCGTGATGCGTTCTGTTGTTTCATTCAGTACGGTAAAAACGAGATTGTTGCACTGGACGGAGGAACGAAGAATGCAGGTTTTTTAGCTAGCTTCAAGGCTAATTCTGGGACAAAAACGCTGGTATTTGATTACATCAAAAGACATCGGTCTGAAAAAGTAAGGAAAATGCACAGAAGCATTCAATGCAATTTTTGAGAAGCCAAAAACAAAATTATAAGAGATCTTCAAAGTGTTTAATCGTACACAGTATGCTTTCTAATCAGTGGGTAATAATATTTTTCGCAAAAAATATTAATTCGAAATGGAGATCAAGTGATGTAGAAGGAAAAGTTGATGTCGTACACGCTTGAATTCTTAATCAGAACTATGAAATTGCAAGCAAGCACCAAAACTAGTAAAGCAGGATATTCGTCACAGAGTTGAGGCAAATGAAAGCGTGAACAAAGTTGTAATTCGTATGTCCTGGAGTGTTCTTGTACCAGACTGAATTTAGGACCGCCTGAATGAAATAGGGCAGCCAGAAGAGAACACTGAACACGAGCATCTGCAGTCCATTACGACGGGCGGTCTTGCGTGATCTCCGCACTTGCTTCATGTACATCGGCTCGCGGAGCGTCTAAAAGCAACCGACGGTTTTCAGAGAGAACAAATTTTGACGTTCTAAAGCCTCAAAATATGTTTAAAAGTATTACTAATAATGGAAGGGGATAAGGAGTGATTGTTCTCGAGAAAATAAATGTGTGCGATGAAAGGAACGGAGAAATTAGCCCACTTCCTGCATGGCCCTCGACTCCGTGGCATCTGGTTGACTGTTGCGTCTCGCCCGGTCTTGTGTCACTTTCCGTGCTGAGACTGAACATAGAAGTATGGCAAAGGGAACGAAATTCCTTACTCTTTCTTCGAATTCTCTCTGGAAGCGCCGCATTGGCGAATCGCCGAAGGGAAGATGTCGACTAGAGAAGTTCAATATTTAGATCGACGATCATTTTATTTTACGAGTTGCACGGGATGTCAAATTTTGACTACGCATGCAACAATTCCGCCCCCTAGTGCTCTGCGAATATCAGGAGTCAGGGTCTAAAATTTTCAGGACCTGCTTATGATAAGTTAATAAGCATGTTAGCAAAATGAAGGCCTTTAAATTCCTTGAGGAAGCGCTGATACCGAACATGTCATCCGCTAACCACAGCATTAACCGTGACAATCCGTGCAACTCGGACAATAATTTACGTGCATTCAGAACAATGAAAAGTTTTCCAAAGTATCAGTATCTGGATCGCAACGATACCTGACTGCGTGAAGGCCGCGCAGGAGTGGATGTGGAGAAGCTCGTTTCTTGTTCCGAAATCAGCGCAGCTTCCGGCCTCAATAGACATTTCGATCGAATAAACAGTTTGTTTTACATGTTGGTCCCCCTGCGACCTCGACGCAGCACTGTACGAATTGCGATATCTGAACGGTGAACTCGTTGTCTTTCATGAGGAGAGAATCTCGCCTGTTCAGTGCCATTCGGAATCCCATGACGATGAAGGGAAGCACGGCCAACGAGAGGAGATGGAGGACATTGATGACCTGAAAATGAGCGATGCATTTTGGGCCAAGTCTTATTGTCCGGTATTAATGTGATGCGGAGGCGACGCGCGAACTACCTCTGTGGTAAGTAGCGTAGTGAATGTAATCCAGCGCAGTAGATCATTCCTAAGCTGCTTACCGCAGAGGTAGTGGTCTCCACAGCGACGAATTTCAGTGTCCGAAAAGACAAAATACGGGCCACGCATGTCCCTGAGCTTCCATCTCAGCGTTTATCATTCCCGTTGAACAAAATGGTTGCAGTGCCAGAGCAGCATCACACACAACGGTTCATGTGTATTTTAGGAAGCGAAGCTTCGCTGCTATCGGAGTTCTACGATATCTCCAGATCTTACGTCAAAGAAGTAGATCCATCCAATTTGAGTCGGGCAGACGACGAAGATCACGACGACATCAGCAACAGTCAAAGAGACCTTGAAGTACTTCAGGCTGGGCTTCAGCATCTGGAAAATGGAAGAAACAATTATTAACCCAAGTACCAAATGTAGCGAAAATACTGTCGGAAAAATAAACGTTCCAGACTGTACGCTCATCGCCATGCGATCTCTCTTCACTGTTATCTCGTTGTCTGACTGTGAGAGAAACGAGAGAACAGTCGAGAGAGATCGCAAGGCGATGAGAGTAGAGTCCGGAACGTTTATTCCGCAGACAATAACTGCTGTTTCAATGTTCGCATATGCCATACAGGAAAAATGCATTGTGGAGCTCAAAAGTCGTCTCCATTTAGCACTTGTGTGCGAAAATCTAACTTATTCCCTGAGCACAACACACTAGAGATACTATATCCATAAACAACCTTGAATGTTTCGTAGCTCCTTGCGCGGTAGGCAAGAGCTGCGCACCCAGTAAAAATGGTTGTGAGGTAGAGTGAGCACTCAATCTGCAAATAGTGGATAATTCGAATGCTCCTTCAATCCGTTCTCACCAGGTAGTGCCACGGGAGCGGATCTCAGTTGTAGAACGTGAAGAACATGGCTTGTCGCTGCAAGGTTCTGAACGATATTCAGCTGTTGCATCTCCAACATTTGTTTACTCGAAATGGGAACAGAACAAGAAAGTCACGGGACGGCCAATTAGAGAACGGGAATGTGTTTGAATCACGAGAAATCGGAGAACCGATTACACCCAATATACAACAAACAGAATGGGTGCAAGAGATACTATGAACTTCTAATGAATCAGCATGGTAACAGAACGCGTTTTTGGAAATAGTATTTCATGCGGGAGCATCATACCACAGGAAGAAAGGGATGCAGATTCACCTTCCGTCACTGAGATTCTCTTCCTTTCCGTCTCTGAAACGGAAACGTGCAGGTGGTCACGGGCAACGCCTGAAATAGAGGGCCTCCAGAGAACGCCGACTGACGAATGACTCTAGTAGTCCTGTCAGTTTGAGATAGAGACGAAGTGTCGGAGGAACTATGCGTAAGATGCTCGAGGTTTCCAAATTATAGCTAGTGCCATGACGGCGTTCGAATTACAGCTGAAGCTCGAACAATTTTAGAATATTCAACTGCTATTTTCGAACACTAATGTGTAGACGATAAAAGGAGGCCAGCGCCCTAAAAAGCAAAGGACGGAGGTGCACTTGTTCTCCCGATTTGATTGGACTTGGCATGAAATAGAGATAGAAGCGGTAGATCCAACGAGAGCGCAGTCCAACATCCGTGTTTTAGGCGAGGGAATTGACCGTTTTCCTGTAGCGCAACAATACAGTGCCTAATATCAATGGCATCCTGATACAAATCATATCACTAGCTTTTCTTGTTTCTCTCCGTACATTATCTCTTCCAGATAGAGAAATTCCAAGATCCCAGATAAAGCGCGAAAATGCAGTACGAAATTTCTTCCGGAGCAGGATGGAATGGGAGATGAGGGGAGGAAGAAAAGTATTCCTATTCCATGGATACGGAATAACAAGAGAAGGAATAGAAAAGGAGAGATATCTCGTCACTTCTTTAGTAATCTCGTGAAATATGGGGGCAGGTACAATGAAATCATTCTCTTCCATTATCTGCAATTAAGGGCGCAATTTGCAGATATGCACGGACTCATGAGATGAATTCTCACTTCCATTCATTACTACAGCAAATTGCACGATTCGATTGTTGCAGATTGAGCCGAGTTCTCTCACAACCACTTCGAAAATCATAAATATTAGGTTGATACATAAGTCTTGGGACATCGGCCGTTGTAATTCTCGTTCTCAGGCTACGGACGATTTCATGACTCGTGCTCTTGGGGATATGAAGTGCATGCAGTGCCCCGGTTTCTGCCTTAGTGGTTTTTGCACAGCTACAAACCTGAGCAAACCAGACCGCGCACACCGAAAACGTCGCAATTTCGACATTTTTATGTGTTTTATTTTATATTATTTTTATGATGGGAGTTGCTGATCTGAAATCTTACATATAATGACAAAACATATTATACGTGACGAGCATCTTGTTTTCGATAGCTCATCTTACGAATCCCAAGAAAAACAATTCCGTGAACATGCGCATTTTTTACTGAATTCCAGCGTGTTTTGTCTAGGCCCATATAAAATCGACAACGTGCACAATCGTTTCAGAAACGATCGTACGTGAAAAGTCACCTAAAGTGTTCACAATTACATTATTTGTTGGTAGATCTGGGATGATAGTGGACAATGGGACATCGAAAACCGTTTTTGCTTCCGAAAACACTTTTCTTCGAATATTCCTTGCTGTATTTAAGCTGTTGCTGCAAACAACGACTCATCTTATTCAGCGCTCGCCCGGACACCTTTTCGTGAAAGGATTTGACTTTCCATCAAAAAAAGGCCCATGATATAAGTAAAACAATTTCTGAATTTTCCGGGATTTCAACATGACATTTTCGGAACGTTTGTTCCTTCCAGTCCCATTTGCACAGGAAGGAAGCAGCCGACTAGCGGCTGGGGGACTATGCGTGGGAACCATAGATATTCCTAACCCCAAGTTATGAACTCAGCAGAATTTAGAGAAAGAAATTCGCAAGTGAAATGTCCCAAAACTTATGTATCAACCTAATACTTCCACCTCTGTTTTCAAACAAATATTCAAATGGAATCTCTAATATCTTCTACAAGACAATACGGATTGCTTGTCGACACCTAGAGCGTCTAATTCGCCCTAAAACGGAAAACGCTTTGCTCACGCTGTTTTACCTCTACAGACTCCGTGTCATATTGTGTTTGACTGAACTTGAAATGAAACGATACTAAAATATGCAGATGAGAAGCGTGTACGTTCCGTTATATGTATTTCTAGCCGTGAACACTGCTTGGTGCTCGACAATAAGAACATTTTTTTCGATATCTTGCAGGTTTGGAAAATATGTTTTGGAGGCTTAATTTAGTCTCGAGTGTCGATTCCTGTTTGCCATGTCTCGAGGACGTTCCTGTCTGGACTCTTTCATGGTCGGATGAGTCGACACTCTTTTCATTTCCCGTCTACCGACCGAACAACAACAAAGATCCTCCTTCTAGCTGGGCAGGTAAGCTGGGTGCAACAGTTGAGATAAATGTGGTGAAAACTTAAAGAAGGACTTGGAAGAACTCTCAAAAAGCCAGTTTGCATACACCAGACTGGTCTTAGTCTAATCTACGGAATCAAAGTTCTTCCCAGTCCTTCTTTAACAAACAATAAGCTCATCGCCCAACGAGTGATCGTAGGGCGACGATCGCATTGTCCGAAAAGTTTATTCCGCCGACAATAGTTCAACTATGAATCCACCCTTTAAAGTTTGTTGATTCAAACGTAAAGCGGGTCCTAAGACCAAAGAGATACATTCTTCTTGATCTCTAATTGAAGGAACTGCCATTTTTTTAAGAATGTCAAGCAAAACTGTGCCACTCTCTCGAAAACCGCACGAATCCGCATCACTGGAGGGAAAGAAGGAAGAGAATGGAAATCGGCTTACCGGACAAGCTCACATTAGATGTGGTGGGAGATGGTCTTACGTCTGCGGGGGGAAGGACCTCTAGAAGGGCTGAAGGAGGAGGAGGAATGGGAAGGGGGCGGGGGGAAAGGAGGAGGAGCTTGGGAAGTCAGTCACTTTTTAATTATCTTCGTTGCGCATATAAACATTTGTAACGATCTTTATCCAGTGTCAGGGAGGAAGAGAACAAATTCGAATCGTTGATCAGAAAATCCAGAATTCATGGACCCTTTGCGCATTGGACAACATTGACAGATGAGACTGCAGACATCAACGATAGACAGTTCAAAAACGCTTCAATTGCCTTCGTTGTATTTGTTATTCGATGCGTAGTCTTGAGCACACTCATCCCGAGGAACCAGAAACGTGCACCCACAGGCACGATTGCCTTCGTTGCACTCATCGAAACATGCCAGTGTTATGGCAGCGAGCGGTTTCCATTGCGTAGGTTTCGAGGAACATTCAAACGCTGCGCTGTATGGTAGGTGGAATACGTGAATGGCAAGGGTTTGGAAAGGAGGAGGCACGGGATCTGCCCACGCAGTTTCAAATTAACTTCGTTATTGCATCGATGGCTCCGAGTCCAAACGTTGACAGGGAAAGAGAGCAGAGAAACAAAGTAGAAACAGAGATTCCCTCGAAGTAGAACCCAGGGCACGGGACTCAAAAAGGCTAAAGGTCTGCCCACACAGTTGCAATTAAGTTCGTTATTGGATCGAAGGCTTCTCCTCTTCCTCTTCCCAGAAAATGACACCACTGAGTTGAGGAAGAGGAGGGAAGAGAAAAGAAATAGTCCGCCTGCTATAAAGACTAGAGAGATCAGTTGAAAAATGTAATGGAAATATTAATCCAACGATAAGTACATATTATCTGCGATCCAAACGCGTCTAATATTCTTTTTTTCCGTACGCGACCGTTCTCTCTCCATTGAAAGGGATTTCTCTAATCGTCTGACTGGACATAAACCATCCAGGGAGTTTCTCGCCTAGGTGCGAAATGAAGACGAGTTCGAATCGCGGACAATATTTCAATGATGTTTGCTCTGCATCAATCGTACTGTATGCCCCCTCATAAAATGAATAAAATAATACGTTCGAAAACATGTTCCTAGATTGTATTGTACTGCTTCAAAAATGTTAGAGAAAGACTCATTCGGAATCTTGCTCCCAAACATAATAAAGTCAGTTGTATAGTTATCAATAAATTTGTTGTATAGTTGTCAATAAACGTTTTAGAGCTGTTTTTGTTTCTTTAAATCAGATGATCCTCACTCAAGCTTTCAGACTCAAGAAATGGGAATCACGAAACATGACCGTACTTTCTTCGATCCGTAGGACTGCTTTGGGTGCTGCAATTCTGTAGAGGCGAAAGAAATATCCGCGAGTTAGTATCGAGACTGGAATGAAAGTATCCAAGAAAAGTCAAGGGGCGGTGTCTCTCTGGCCTTTTTAGGGTAACGCCCCCTTTGTGTTTCGCGGAAGCGATGGAATCCAGCATATAAGAGGAGATTGAGACGCAAAGACATGGAGAATAAAATCTCTACTCCTACAATTCTGAAATCCAATTCTTCCCTAACACAAAGCTACATATGGAACAGGTATTCATCGCATAGTCCATAAACATTCAATATCGAATTTCGAGAAAAAAACATAGAAAATAAGCAAATCTCTCGAAGTGATTGTGGTTTCGTTAGAACAATCCATTCGAAAATCCCAAAAACCCCTGACTCGCCCATTTTCCTCCGTGCCCTCAGTTCCTCAATCAGACAAATTTCGTAGTTAGTTCCGTGGAGAGAAGGATACCGTCCGATGAATGCAGAGTTGGGCTCCCCACAGAGCTAATGACTTCGACGACGAATGCTAGATAAAACTTGGGCGTTGTTCCCACTCCATGGAAAAAAGATCGATGGGTATTTTTCGAAAGACAAGAGTGGGGTAGTATTGTAGAGAACCCAAAGCTTTCTAATTCCCACGCCCGGATATGACCAATGAGGACTGCGCGCGCCTTTGATCTACCTCATTGAACCCCATTTCATGACCCGCGTGATTCAATCGACCGTGAAATGGCCCGGAGGGAGTAGACCAAAATGTCCGTCATTGGTCTTATCCGGCGCGTGAATAAGAACGCTCCGGGTTCTTTACATAATCCATGTCACTGACGCAGGTTCTCTACAATAGAACACCTTGTACTAGTTTTTCGTTTTCAACGCGGTTTTCGAACTATGAATGTCAATCGTCGTTTATCGTTTCATTGGAGAAATCGCTAGACATCTCAGGCATATTCCATACTCCCACTGTTCAACTATTCTTTATATTCATATTTTACATGCCAACTGCTTGTAGGATTCCTATACAGTACCGGCCAAATGTTGATAAACACTTTTTCGTTTGTTCGCTCTCGCCATTTGCGCGGTTCAACAATAATGAAATTCTGGGTCTATTTGCGCAAAGTACAGAATATTCTTATACACAAACGCAAACGAAAACTAAAAATTATTCTGAAGAGAGGAATGTTCTCGATTGGAACAGAATAGGAGGAGCGCAGTGCAGCGCTGCAAAATCATCGCCAAAACAGCACCAGTTCACTTCATCATGCTAAGGAGCGACAGAGAGACTGGATGGAGTGAGAAGCGAAAGAATATAGGAGTCCGTTCGCGTAAGGATCGCAAAAACCTTGACCAGCGGGTTTCATATGTTGGGTGTAGTGACCCTAGGTGTTAAGAAGTTGAATGCACCATAGATCGTCCCTCATCATCTACGGGTACCCGGGCAGCGTACCTCCGAAGTGAGGGTACTTTTGACCTATCGCATGGTCCGGAATCGACGTTTTTACCTGTAACTCAGTATATCCGAGAAATATCTCCTTCAATATTTTTCCTTTGAAATTATCTCTAACTCTTATTGTCCGGTATTATAGTGATGCAGAGGCGACGCGCGAACTACCTTCGCGGTATGCAGCGTAGAGATCTATCTTCTGCCGCAGAAGATAGATCATTGCGCTGCTTACCGCGAAGGTAGT
>JACMIG010004176.1:0-10735 GCA_014805385.1 Levipalatum texanum
TCGGCAATGCAATGAGATATCGAGAAACGGTAAAAAAAACATGATCAATGCCAAGCTCAGGGCTAAACGATCAACCTAGTTTCAAGCATTTTGGTGGAATTTTGTGAATCACGTTGCGGTCCCTATGTATAATGTTGATACATAAAGCGCTCCAGTGGGATTTGGTAAGAAAAATGTGCTCGTGTAAAAATTGTGATGAAATGCCAAATCATTATACTTTGTGAATTTGCATGACGTTTTTGGTTCGATTTTGCAAACATTTTATAACTCGGACATGAAATAATCCTTTCCTGGGTCGCCAAACCTTCACCACTATGCTTATCCCATTGAAGAGATTCAGTTCTTTTTTTAGAAGAAAAGCCAAATCGGGTTTCCTTGAATTTGCAAACATTTTATAGCTCGTAACTGAAAACCCTTTCCTGCGTAGCCAATTCTCCACTATTATGCGCAGCCCATTTAAGAGATTCAGTAATGCCGATACAACGATGACAACATGATTTGACAACAATTGTGGTTCACCAACTCGTTGTTCAGACAATGAGTTCCATTCGTTTGCGGACGTCAGTTCCCAATATTTCGGTTATGCTTCAACAGTTTCGAATAGATACCAGTTGATACATCATTTCAATGAAACGTAGATAGGCATAGGCAAAACGATTTATAACAATGATACTACCAGTTCCTTCCCAAAGCAACGGAGGGTCCTTACATTTGCACAAGCACAGCAGGTCGCTCAGCAAAATTAGATTTTTGAAGTATCTGGTTATCCATCTCATTATCTCGCAAATTGAATTGTTCTCCGCTGTTGCCTTATTACATTATTTCAATCTGTAGTAAACTGGGGACAGAAAACAATTCTTGTCTGCGGAATTTACCATTCGGAATGAACGCTGATCGCTGATCTTTCTCCACAGTTTTCTCGTTTCTCTAACCGCCCGACGTTAGAGAAACGACTCTACATTCCAGATGTCCAGGTGAATGTCCAGTTGTGTCCACCTACACGTCCAGGTATGGACATGAACAGTGACTGTCTTGTCCATTTCTGAACCTAGACGAAACGAGACACACCTGGACGTGCAGGTGGACGGACCTGGGAATTCACCCAGACATCCAGAATGTAGAGAGAACAGTGGATCGTAGGGCGATAGTAGGGCGATGAGTGTACATTCCGTACGGTACCGGCGTCTTACGAACTATTGAAGTGGGATTGTTTTGACGCCTATTAGAATCAGCTGAATCCTATTTCAGAATACGAAATTATACCTCATATACTGCACTTTTTCATCAATTTTTAAACTTGCAACTGCAGTGATTGAAACGTCATCCCAATAGGCCGATCAGCGAATTCTCCTGGTAGAATTTATCGCCGACAATGGCATCGACGTTGGTGTAATCATTACAATTCGAAAAGTTAATTCACTTATATCTATAAAGATATCGGCGATAGAGATGGCATCGACATCAGATCAGAGCCATTCCACAGATTCCCGGAGTGAAACATAACAGACATCGACAACAATCTGAAATTCAGATTGAACTGACACTTTGACGGAGCCGACAATGATGCCCATAAAATAATTCTATGTATGATGCAAAATTATAAGGGATAGCTGTGGTTTTTGAGGCTATGAGTCTAAGAGAGGACGTCTGAGAGAACTCACCAAAGCGCGAGTTTGAGGAGAATGTTTTCAAACAATAGTTGGTGCAAATTCAAATAAGTTTCGTGGATAGTTTAGTTGTGCAATGGAGTAATGAGGAGTGATCAGTTGAGGGATGCTCGGGTAAAATGAATCCATATGATTTCTCGGAAAAATTTCTTCCCCGAACTGCGGAGTAGTTTGCGCGTAGCCTTCGCATCACTTTATACTGGGAAATAAAAACATTAAAGTTCGTTAAAATTAACAGAACCAAGTTCCTTTTGATCACCCAGTAATATTCAGGGGTTCGAGGATTGTCTCGTGTTGTCGGACGCACTCGACAAGATGCACGATGATATTCGTGAGTGACATTACTGTATTTAGTGGTGGTGTTAAATACAGTAAGTATTGATTTCTTTAAAGCCGCCGCCATAGCGCACTATTCATCGACGCGAGTCCGCGATGCCCACACCTGCAACGACTTGGCCATGTACAACTACCAGGAGGTAGACGTTGTAGAGAACACGGATCGTTCAAATTCCCACGCTCGGAAAATGTCAATGACACACTGCACGAGCTGTTGATCTACCTCTTCGAGCATCGTTTCCTGACCCTTATGATTCAAGCAATCACGAAAAGATTAGAACGACTCTGGTTCCCGACAATAATTCAGAGCTGAAACACTTTTGGCTATCATAAAAATCTCAATACATTTTTACAGCTCCGCGATCTCGTAAATCACGTCGGCTACAAGCTGCGGAAGAAGCTCGATCTCATGCTGAACAGGTTTCTTTCAACTTAAAACTTCATAAAATCGATAAATCGATCAATATTAGGTGGATTCCCTCGATATGGATTCCCCAATATTCGATGGTGACGTTCACGCGCACGCCCTACAGCCAGATCGTAAAGGATCGCGCATGGCAGGATAAGGTAAAAATATTGAGAAAAACTATCTGGAAAGTATGCTTATCGCCGCGTTACGACAAAGCGGTAGATCAATGCCCATTTCACCCCCATCAAATTCGCAATGGACGTGGTACGACTGAAACACGGCGTATTTGAGAGAGGGCAATGATCCTATTCATTGGATCTTTTTGGTAATACTTCAGAACGACGCCTAATTCGTTCGAACCATAAAAATCGAGATCAAACCCGCGCCGTTTGTGTTGCAGGTGTTGTCGCGAATCCGTACGGGGGCTCTTCTGGGGGCGCTCGCAGTGGCGATTCCCATTGGGATTCGGGCGTGGACACAACATCGAGGATGATTGAGACAATCTCCAAATTATGGGAAGAATTTCGGGACCTTTTCTTGATGATGCTATTGTGATTGATTAGATCTTTATTACCTGTCTTCTCGAGACATTGCGCTTATTTCAAAAATTGATAAAGTTTTCCCCAATTTCAATAATAGCATGAACTCGATATTTTACCTTTGCAACAAGAAACTAGCGGAGCTACGCTCCGCTAGATGGGGGGCTTCGCTCCCCCCCATACCCCCCTGGCGGCTCGCGCGCACTCAGTATACACGCATTATAGTAGACGGGGATGGGCGCTTCGCACCCACGAGTAGGACGAGAAACGCCCGTCACTCGAAACCAACAGTTGTTGTATATCTTATGCTGCAAACGTAGACTATTGTGGTCCAGAGACTGATTATTGTTAGAAACAGTATAGGCGAAAGAAACGGTGTGCTTCGCGCTCGTGGACAACACTCGCGCAGTTTATGGAAAACCTTTTGTGAGCTTTTGTGAAATTCTCGATCGCGCATAGCGCTCACAAAAGGCTCTCAGCTCGCTTCGCTCGCCCGCCCTTCGGGCTACAGAATCAGGCATTTTCCATAAATTATCGGAAAAAACTGCTTAAACGCCATAAAATCACATTCAAACATGCTTGCCGTCTCATTTCATGCCGATTGACACCTCATTCGGTCATATTGGTGCTATTCGGTGAAATACGGCGTTTTGGCGCTCAAATACGCTTCCAAACATGTTAAAATGCTTTCATAATTCTTGCCGCATCATTTCGAGCCCTATTGGTACAATTCAGTGAATTACGGCTTTTAGGCGCGAAATTACCGATAAAAACATGACAAAACACGTAAATATTATTAATATAATTAATGTCGCATCATTCCAAGCCGATTGATAACAAATTCGGTAGAATTCGGAGTTATTGGCGCAATTCGGCAACAATGTACCATTTTGACACGTAAAAACATGTTCAAACATGTATTGTCCGGTATTATAGTGATGCGGAGGCGACGCGCGAACTACCTTCACGGTAAGCAGCGTAGTGATCTATCTTCTGCGGCAGAAGATAGATCACTATTCGGCTTACCGTGAAGGTAGTTCGCGCGTCGCCTCCGCATCACTATAATACCGGACAATAAAACATGTTAATATTGTTTTATAGTTCTTGCCGCATTATTCCAAGTCGATTGATAACAAATGTGACCATATTTGGGCTAGTTTGCTTATTTGGTTCCTGGAAAGTGGTCTCGAACGGAATTTGAGGATTACGGTAACGGAATTTGATTATGGTAATAGCAGGAATGAATTCAGCGTGGTCCATTTAGTTGGGGTGGGTCAATGTCCGAGGTCGAACGGTCAAAGGAGACTCTTACAGTAGGAAACTTAGTGCGAATCGCAAACTGATCGTCACGGAAACCACGGACGGACATCGCGCTTTACCATTTGTTTTAGGGTAGGGAATTAAGCAAACTTACAATATGGTCATGAAGCGAAGGCACGTAGGAAAAAGCGTTCGCATATCTTGAAATGATGAACAACAAGTACTGGCTTATTTCTCCGGCAACGTTTGCCTGCATTTCGCTGTAGTCCAATTTCGAAATGTTCACGAGATCTCGTGTTAGAGTATGCGTGAGCTTGTCGTTTTCGCGCCGGTGATCGTAGAACGTCTATAAAACGTTGAAATTATCCTGAAGTACTGATAGCTAGAATTGTAAAAGTGAAATTGGGAAAGTTGAGAAATTGCAATTTTGGCGCGGTGAAATCATCAAATGACTCCTCTTCTCCCCATGCCCATCTATATTGCTATAAAGACGGAAAATGGTTACTAAAGTGGAACTTTCATGCATTCTCCATCGTCGATTGCGCTTGTCCACCAAAAACTTGCATAAGAGGCCATTGTTTAGATTTCAAATAGCGATCATCACCGTCGCCTACAAGGGAAACCCATATTGTGCAGAACCCACGGGGTGACAATATTATTTTCCGAAACTCATTCGTATTGAGCAACATTACTACTGTAATGTGTATCATACTTTGCATTATGAAGTTGGAACATGGGTGGTCCCAGCCTGCTGCAGCGTATCTCGCAGGAGAGCAAATGGTAGATCAAACGGGCGCTAAGTGCAGAAAAATCGGACAAATATTGCCACCCCGTGGGTTCTTGACAATACCCTGCCCATTCCTTGATCGGAACGATAAAGATATAAAGATAAATAGGCAACTCTCGCCATTGAAAAAAACGATTTTGTCGTCGTCTGACAAGGATGAATGTTCCGCGCCTGGGTACGAAATTAAAACTAATCAATGATGGAGAATGCATAGAAATTCTCTTTATAGCTATTTTAGATATGTCGCGGGATATATTCGGAACAAAAAATTAGAATTGATCTTGCCTGGCCCCTGCGGATGTCACTCAACGATACATATTTTTGTTCCGGAGTAAAATCTTCGTAGATTGCTGCGAAGCGATCGATAATCTAAATTTATTTAATAAGTATATAAACGTTTCGTTCAACAGAGACTGCGAAACAAAGAAGGAGAAAAGTGGTTTTGTCACATTTAAATGATATAATTTTAAACTAAACTTCTTTTCAAATTTTAATCCCTCGACTCGACTGACGCTCAACTGACATCGCTGTAAAAAGATAAGTACCAACCCGAACTGTGTCGCTGATTGAATATGATCTCTGAAATTCTTGCTTATAATCTAACTGCTTCAAAAGCGGAACAGAAGGACTCACATCACTTTGTCATGTGAGAATTGCAGTACTTGGTAGCTCAATTCTTTTTCCGCCTCGTCCCTTTCCCTACATCTTCGCAATTTTTTAAAATAAAACTCCCCGAAACTGAAATAATAAACATATTCTCGCACTCTTTTCTCGTTACTTCATAGTAGAATCAAGGTAGCATTGAAGCAATCGAAGCTCATACACATCGAAATCTCCGGGCTTTTCGAAGAGTACACGAATGGCTGAGAAGAATTCCTGAAAAAACAAGTAAGGTATATATTGGATTGGCATGCATAACTATTATTCCTAATACAAGTGATCAGTGCGAATTTCTTAATAACCGCGTTTATTGTTCTGCACCGCTGAACTTCTAATTTGCCGTTCCGCTTGCGAAACTTCCGCCTCCCATGTCTCACAAGTTTCAAGTCGATTCCGTACCATCCTGTTCCCTTCCCCGTTTAGTTTTTCCTTGGAAAAGTTAAACTGACATCTCTGAACATTCCAATGTGCGGATTGTGGCTGTAGACATGATATTTGTCCACGAGCCATTTGACTTCGGCACCTCTCTCTTCTTCATCTTGACATCCGCTGGCGATTTTTCGAATCTTCTCGAAGAATTCATTCGGGAATTCGAAGGCGAGATGCAGCTTTATCAAATCCCTGCGCTGTGATTCATCCAATCCTTCTTCCACCGGCTCTTCATAAAGGCCTTTAAATGAGAGGTGAGTCTTCAATGAGAGGTGAGTCTTCCATCTGAAATGTGAATAGGAGGGAATTATTATTCCATTACCAAAGATGCAGTTGGAAAGCAAGATATTGCGCCTCAGTTGCGAACGGCGATATCTTAAAAGAAATTATAGTTTCTAGTCAAAATAGTCAATGGCTAGCGATGTCACAGTGTGAGCAACGATCTTGGAATGAAATCATGGGGCTGATAAGAAGAAAGCCAAGAAGGGAGCGGCCGCTCGATGGCAATCGATGGGGACTGTGAGTAATGCGAGAGAAAGGTACACATTTGGTACAGAAAGGCACACATTTGCACTCGATATAGTTTGCGTGCATACATGGAGCGTTGGCAGCGTTGTAACGTCACGGCGCGGGCTGCAGACGAAATTGCATGGGCGCCGGCATTTGTGGGCTCTCTTTCCTCTCGCACTTCCGATTCACTTCCGGTTAATAAATACAACTGGAAATTCTGGAATCTCCTTTCATAGGCTAAATGAAAACGATGCTTCATTCTTTAGTCGAAATAATCTCGCCGAGTAGTTTGATTGGTTGTTAGTTTGAGAGTTGCACTTCTTCCACGCTGCATCCGTAGACGATTTCAAATGTATTTCTTCGTTCAACAATATTATTGATAAACATATAATGAATGACGTAACACTAAAATTCGTCCTCGTCGATGAGAACGAATAATCGGGATGGGTTTCGAGAATATTGGCGATGACACTGCCTCTTCCACTCGGGGCTCTCTTCCATGGCAGCGTACTTGCCTCCGAACTCTTGTGGTAGCAGTTGGATGCATCTGCAATCAAAGTGTTGTTGTGGAAGCCAAGAAGCAATTTCCTCCGGAAAAATAAAAACATAGCCGTGAGGAAGAAACACTCCACCTCGCCGTAGAGATGAATAGCGGGCTCTCCATTTGTGGAACAGCGTAGACAGCATGATAATCTTGCATGGCAGCAAGGAAGACCGGCGACCATCCCAGGTCGAGTAGCAAAGGAAGCGCCTGATTTGTAGCATTATGTTGCGTTAGATTCACATGCACCTCGGTGTCACGGAACTGCGTAATTATCTGTATCTGAGACCAATCCACACGGTTATACAAGATATCCGGGAGACGGCGGTCGCTCAGGCACTGGAAGCATTTCTTTTTTATATCTGATATTATTCCATAATAGTTCGCATTTCCTCTATTGATCACTTTTCGAGTTCGACATTTTGAGCTATCAACAATGCTGACCTTCCACTCCGCGGTGCTAAGATTTGCGTTGATGTCGACATTGAGAAAGACGTATATCAGTCCGTTTATTCGATTCCTGGAATAATATCAGATATCATGGAATAATATCAGATATCCAGGTATCGGTTGTGAAGAAAGCTGCCTTGAGAGCGAGGACGAACGGAAAAAAGCAATTTCAATCCATCGGATGCAGTGATTGCTAAGAACCACAGTGGTGTTATAAAATATATCATGTTTTTCACACCGGCCTCATTGCTGATTGTGATCTGACGACGCGCCAAAGACGACTAGCCTGCTCCGTCCTTAGATCAGACTGTGACTGTGGCGCAACCTGCAGGGAAATGGGGCGTCATTCCGGACATTATGGGTTCAATCCCCGACACCAAAAACACTTTTGCCTAGTCTTTTTGGGCATGTATGGCTGTCGCTGATGGTTCGGTATTTTGCAGAAATTATTACTGTATCAAAGCACGAATTTTAAAGTACATGTTTAATGACATCGCCACTTGGACTATTCCTGTATTCGAGCCATCAGCGACGTGTGTGTGTTTTGGTCTCGGGGATTGAACCCGCAATGCCCGGACTTATGCCCCATGCCACTACCAGTTGCGCCACAGTACCTGCCTGGTCTAAGGACGGAGCACATTTGACGTCGTTAGCTCGTCGTCAGCTCAGGATTTGCATACTCGCGCGAGTAAAATGTATAGCACTAAATATGATATGATTTTCGTGATGAAACTTTGCAAATATTACAATCAGATGTCCCTGAAGTTAATTCCGATGAGTACTTGACCAATGGAGATTTTTTCTCAAATTTTTGACAGAGATATGACAGATCTGTATGAACCGATTCCGTGCTTAACTCTCTTAAGCCGTTTTGGACCCAATGCCCGTAGCGATTTTTTTTAAAGATTGGCATATTGCTCGATCTCCTCTTTTAAGGCAGTTGTAAGTCTGCCGTTAATATGAATTAAGCAAACTTACAGTATGGTCATGAAGCGAAGGCAAGTAGGAACAAGCTTTCGCAAATCTTGTATTCATGAACGTCATGTACAGGCATATTTCTCCGGCAACATTTGCCTGTATTTCGCAGTAGTTCAATTCTGAAATTTTCACGAGGTCTCGTGTTAGAGCATGAATGAGCTCGTCGTTTTCGCGACGGTACTTCCAGAACGGCTATAAAATGTTAAACTTATAGTTAAAGGAGCCGACCCACGAAAAATTTTTGTTGGCTTATCTGAAAGAGCGTGAAAAATGATGCTAAACGGTACAAATCTCATATATTAGCGATCTTTCTCTGAATTATGGAGAACTAGGGGTGCCCACCGCCTTCGGCGGTGGGACCCCCAGGTGTTTTAGAGCATTTTCCGCAAAAATGACAAATCTGACCCAGATTTGTCATTTTTTTTAATTATAGATAGCAAAAAATTTAAAAGCGAAATTGGGAGCGAAAATAGTTCTAAAATGGAACTTCCATGCATTCTCCATCGTCGAGTGCACATGTCCACCAAAAACCAGCACAATAGGCCATTGTTAGATTTTAAATAGCAAATCGAGTATGTCGCCCTAACCCGCTACCAGTTTGCGAATCGCTACTTTTCCAGAGAATCGCAAACTAATCAGTTGTTGAAGGTCAAACTTTGATAATTTCCACCTCAATTCGATATTGCAAGAAACCACAACGGTGTATACATTTTTCCGATCTTTCTCTGTATAGCGCCCGTTTGATCTACCGCTTGCCCGCGGCGAGTTCGCTGGAGCAAGCTGGACCACCCACGTCCCTCCCATGAAACTTTGAGCGAATTTGTTGCGAAATAACATGAAATTCGAAAAAAATATATGCACCGTTGTAGTTCTTGGCAATGCACGGTCTCAGGTGTTTTGTGGACAAGACAATGCGACTCACGCCATTGAAAACCAATTTTGTCGTCGTCTATTTGTAAGACGGTCAAAAGTTGCGTGCCTGGGTACGAAATTAAAAATAATCGACGATAGAGAATGCATCGAAATTCTGTTCACAGCTATTATCGGATTTCCAAACCCTTTTTCTAAATTCGCGTTCCGTCCGAACTGTGGTCCATCACTCGCCTAATTCACGGATTTATCTTCAGAATGTGAATTTCAGAATCGCATTGACAAATTCCAGCGTAGAAAAATCTAGAGAATTTTTCTACGAAGCCTCGATTTATTATCAATACAGCAGTGAAAATCGCATTCGAAAGTGACATCCGTGAAATAGGTGAGTGATGCACCACAGTTCGGACGGAACGCGAATTTAGAAGGGTTTGGAACGCCGATAATATTTTCGATCTGTCGCGGGTTATATTCGAATAAAGAAATTAGAATTGAACGTGCCTGACGCATGCGGATGTCATTCAACGATACATATTTTTGCTCCGGAGTAAAATCTTCGTAGATTGCTGCGAAGCGATCGAGAATCTGAATTTATTTAATAAGTACAAAGACGTTTCGTTCAACAGAGACTGCGAACCAAAGAAGGAGAAAAGTGGCTTCGCCACATTTAAACGATATGAATTTAAACTAAACTTCTTTTCAAATTTCAATTGCTTGACTCGACTGACTCCGAATCGATGATATAAAAAGTTGTGTACCAACTCCATGAACTGTGTCGCTGATCGAATGTTATCTCTGAAATTGTTGCTTATAATCTAACTTTTTCAAAAGGTACTGAATAGAAGGACTCACATCACTTTGTCATATAAGAATTGCATTACTTGAGAGTTCAATTCTTCTATCGACTCGTCCCATTCACAATACTTTCCCAATTTTGCAGAATAAAAATTGATGTAACTGGAATAACAAATATATTTTCACATATCTTTTCTCGTTACTTCAAATTCGAATCATGGTAGCAGCGAATCAATCGAAGCTCATATACATCGAAATCTCCGGGCTTTTCGAAGAGTACACGAATGGCTGAGAAGAAATCCTGAAATAATAGCATATATGCAAGTTATAGATCGGAACTAGCGGAGCTACGCTCCGCCAGCTGGGGGTGCTTCGCCCCCCCCCCCAGACCCCCCTAGCGGCTCGCGCGCACTCAGTATACGCGCATTATAGTAGGCGGGGATGGGCGCTTCGCGCCCACGTTAGGGGTCGCGTTGGTTCGTCCTTTCGCTTGAATTCTAAGTG